>BSAI01000018.1:1024446-1039446 GCA_036245035.1 Adrianichthys oophorus
TTTTTGGATCGGGGTGTCAAACTCGAGGGCCGGCCTCCTGCTGGTTTTCCAGAAATCTGCTGATTACCTGGATCAGGTGTGTTTAGTCAATAAGGAGCTTCAATGGCAGGTTGGTTGGAAAACATGTAGGACACCAGCCCTCGAGGAGTTGAGTTTGACACCCCTGAGTTTGATGGACAGAGTAGGATCCTTTGAGCCTAGAACATAGATCCTTTTCACACTATTAAAAAAACTTTGAGATTTTAAATTTGGGATTTAATTAAACTGAAAACCATAATCACAAATTCTAACAAAGATTTACCTTACTTTACATGTAATAAGTCTATATCATTAGTTTGACTTCTTAAAATTACTGAAATGAATGGAACTTTTACATGATATTCACATTAGAATGTCACTTGTTTTAAAGGTGTCTTAAGTCAGTTTGTTCATTTAAGGAGAGAAAGGAAGGAAATTGTCTCTTCCGATTCTAACAGCTCAACATTCCTGGATCTCTGATTCTTCCTCTCATGATGCTCCAAATGTTTGATTTGTAAGAAGGTGCTGTAACCTGGACTCTTCAGTTAACTTTTAAACTTCTGTCTTTCAGGCACTCAAAGTGGATTCTCACCAAGATGGAACATTCAATACTTACAAAGAGATTCATGTTTAAAAGTTTATTGAAAATAAATTGCAGTGTTCTCTGAAACAGTGTTTTTCCATCGTCAAATGTTGCTGCTTCTGTGAAATAATATTTCCCAGGGCTTCTTTGGATCTGATGTCTGTCTTTGATCATCCTGGAACAGAGAAAATGACTTTTAGAAAGGAACAGGAAAATGTGTAAGAACAGGACTCAGTGCTCCAGAAAAAAAAATAAATTGGTAAAATTAAAGTAACCTTCTAAATTTCCTCAAGACTTGATCATGTTGCCAAATACTGTACTCTGTAAATATTTACCATTAGCAACTACAAGTAATTCCCATCAACTTTAGAAAAGCTATTTAACTATTCATTGAGGAATTGGCATCTTGCTGGAATTCTGGTGGGTAGTATTCCCAGAGGCCTGCAACATAGAAAATACAAATTTAATTTGTTCATATTGCTGTTCATTAGAGATCAGTTTCACATGGGTGAATTGGAACTTTAGCTTTTTTTTTTAATTCTTACAAAGAAAGTCTTAATGTAAACACAGCTGATGTTGGACAAAGGAAGATTAGAAAAAGTGTCACGGATGGACAAAACAGAGTTTGAGGTGTTTGGATCACATAGAAGAATATTTGTGAGATGCAGAACAACCAAAGATGCTGGAACAGTGCCTGACACCATATGTCCAGCAAGGTGGGGGTAACATGATGGACTGGGGTTACTTTGGTGCTGGTAAGGTGGGAGATTTGCTTAGGGTAAAAGAGACTTTAAATAAGGAAAGCTATCACTCCATTTGGCAATGCCATTCCTGTGGACAGCGCTTGATTGGAGGCAATTCAATTCATCTCACAGGCAGCTGCATATTATATCTGTAATGGACTGTAATAGCTGGAACACCTCCCCAGGGAGACGTTCAGGAGGCATCCGAACCAGATGCCTGAGCCACCTCAACTGGCTCCTCTGGATGTTGAAGAGCAACGGTTGTACTCTGAGCTCTCTCCGTGGAAAAAAGCTTTTCACCCTATCTCTAATGGAGTGCCCAGTCACCCTACGGAGGAAGCTTATTTCAGCCGCTTGTATCCGGGATCTCGTTCTTTCAGTCATGACCCAGAGCTCACCACTTGGGTTCAGATAAGGGAGGCCATTCCTTCCAATCACACCCAGGTGATTGGAAAGTCATGACTACAGGTGGTGATGTCATTGCCCACATGGGCATTGAAGTCCCCCAGGAGGACGATCGAGTCCCCCGTTGGGGCACTTTCCAGTAACCCCCCCAAGAGACACCAACAAGGATGGAAAACCCAAACTGCTGTTCAGCTAGTAGGCTGAAACCACAGTCAGAGACTTGTCCTCCACCTAAAGGTGAAGGGACATGACCCTCTCATTAATTGGGGTGAACTTTGACACTTGGCGGCTGAGCTGGGGGCTCACGAGTAAGCCCACCACCGCCCGACCGCCTCTCACCATGTACAACTCCAGAACGGTGTAGTCCAACCCCTCTTGAGTTTCAGAGCCCAGGATGTGAGCCCAGCTATATCTAGCCTCTCAACCTCTCACAGAAGCTCAGGGTCCTTTTTTTCCAGAGAGGTGACGTTCTGTTTCCTAATCAGAACTGTAGAAAATTCCCTGTTATTCATTGGGACTACATTACCCAGCATGCCGTCTGGTCATGTGACTTCAGTGCGGAGGGATATCAATCCAGCTCTGTGGCTCAGAAGTCTCAGAGCCGCGGGGTATCTGGATTGTTGAGTCTGGTGTGCATCACATGAATGTAAGTTAGTAATAGTGTACCCTTATTGAGTTACCTTGCAATGTTTTACTGTCCCATGTTAGTTTAGGGTTCTGCAAGCGATTTGGGAGAGTCACAACCTTTAAATAATAAGTTCATGTTCTTTGAATATGCCTGTATTAAGCATATTATGCTATTTCCCTGGTTAAATGTTAATTTGAATGGAAATTATGATATTGGGAAGGTAAACCATTGTTTTTAATTTCCTTTATTTCTTATTTCTCTTAGCCCCAAGCCTCATGGTTAGCTAAAAGGTACAAAGGAGACTCATTTTTGGTTTGGAGCGCCATATAGTGGCAATTTGATAAATTCTCCTAATTTATGTAACGTTTTGGTGTTACTCATTTTAATCATCCATTTTGAGTTATCAACTATACATGGCTGAGTGGTTTAGATTGGTGAAATGTATTTTGGTTTCAATTCATGTTTTATTTTGTTTCTTTATTCTTTAGAAACCACACCCACATTACAATCTTTGTGAATCCATGCTGGTGGCCAAATAAAGGCAGTTTTATACAACACTCTGGATGTGAGTCTCCTTCTGACAGAGGACGTTGCAACAGCACACTCCACTAAATCCCAGACGTACCAAAAGGTCTTTACAAAGTGGTCCTTCGAGCCGGATGTGCTGCATCTATCTCCTATGGCTACATCCAGAGATTATGATGAACCCACAAGTCCCCGTCCACGTCGGATCCGTAGAATCCCTGGACATCTGGAGGACTATGAATTATCATATCCTTTATCTCGAGATCTACCAACACCTACCATGCATGAGGAGGTACCCCCAGAACCCTTGAGCTCCAGATATATGAGGAAACAAGACATTGACGAGATTAGATGGCGAAGGATGGATGATTGTATGATGAGCATACAGCACCAGATGAGAGGCCTTCAGGTAACGATCGCTGAGACACGTGAACTTAATAAACGCGTGCAGCGACTTGAACATCTAACCCCTCCTATACCACATAGTTTGCCACAAATGGAGGGTCCTGTTGGACCACCAGTTGATGTACTTGATCCAGAACTTATTCAAATGAAGCACTCTCAGGAAAGGGTCAGCAGACCTGAAGAGGAACTAATGGCATCAGCTCCCCCTAACCTGATTTCGACTGTAACCGTTGCTCATCCCTGGCCAACATTATCGTCAAATGGAAACAGATCCAAATCGGCCCCAAAGATTGATGCTCTACAAATGGAACCTCCTCTGAGTCTACTGCATCCTGCAAACACTTGTCTGCCTCCACATGACAGTGGTGCCTCCCCGGTGGTAGAGACTGATAACCAACCTATACCACCAGAAGTACATGGGCACAGCCCACCTGGGGTTACCCAGGAGGAGGTAGTTCGGCCGCAGACCCACAATGCCACTAAAGCTGTTTCTGGTCCTGGGTTCCAAACTTGCGTACCAGCAGTTCGTCCTGTGACAGAAAAGGCCCAGCCTGCACCCGCAAGGTTTGTGCCATATCAACCTGGCCATTCTATGCCTGTCCCACTACAATCCATATCAGCAATCCCAATGGTTTCAGGACTGCCGCCTGGCCCCTCATCAGCAGCTAACCTCTCATGTTCAGATTCAAACATGATGGAGATGATGATTGGTGCTTCATATGGCATACCTAAACCCAAGCTCATTGTCTTCAGCTCAGGAAAGGTGAGTGACTTCTCCCTGCTCAAAAAGGGCTTGGATAGCATTCTTGGGCCACACAAGCATTTATCAGAAGATTATAAATATCAGATCTTGTTGGATCATCTAAAGTTCCCAAGTGCATTTCAAGTGGCAAAAAGATACATCCATGATCCGACTCCCTACACCAGTGCTATGAGAGCCCCCGAGCAAAGATATGGGCAGCCCAGACAGTACAGAGCGAGATAAGTGCCATTCTCTATTCTCCACCTGTAAGGTTAGGTGACGCTCAAGCGTTTGAAGAGTTCTCTTTGTCAGTTGCCAGTTTAGTGGGGATGCTCACCACTATGGAGGGTGTCGCTGAGAGTGAGCTTCACATGTTGACAGGCTCCTCACTAAACTTCCTCCAAACTACAGAGATAGTTTTGCAGAGTTTTGCCTCAACCGAGGCATCATCCAGGCAGGAACAAACCATACCTATACGCTCCAAGAATTGGCTGAATGGTTAGAGTGAAAATCACAATCAGTACAGGTGTCCAGACAGGCTACTGAGTTGTACTTGCCAGGAAAACCATCCACTGAGCAAAAGAATTGGCGGGCCCCAGACACCAGACCTAGCAATAGGTCCGCTTCGATTTACTATGGTCCCAACTCACATGTCAAGCCAGTTCTTCAGTCAGCTCTGAAACCAAAGAAACGGGAGCGATTCAAACCTTACTGCCCTTTCTGCAAATCAACAGAGCATTACCTCGGAGGATGTGATGCATTCGCCAAAAGGGATATCAACTCCATCATCAGTTGGATTAGAGTAAATAATAAATGCTGGAGATGTGGACGAAATCATTCAGCTGAGAACTGCACTTTGAAGAAGCCCTGCAACACTTGTGGTGAGCAACATCTTCTAGCACTACATGATGTGGCAAAGGCAAGGGAGCAGAACCCCAATCTCCTCACAGTAAGTACGGCATCGAAGGTTATCTACCTTGATCATTCTGGCCACTCAAGCAGAGTGATGTTAAAGGTGGTGAGAGTTCAACTTCACCATGGAAAAAGAACAATGGACACGTTTGCTGTCAGAAAGAACTATTATACTGCCAGCAGCAGTTAAATGCTTTGGCCTTGCGAAGACAGAGGAAGTGCTAGAATTGCGAACTATCAGACAAGATGTGCTTCAGTTACATGGAGGTAATGTGTCCCTGGAGGTGTCCTCTAAGGTTCGGCCAAAGTTAAGGCATCGGATTTTGAATGCTTTCACAGCAGATCAGTTAGCCCTGGCAGAGCAGTCCTGCCAAGTTGAGGCTCTGAAAAGGAAATTCAATCATCTGCGGACACTGCCACTCACAGGCTTCAATAAGGTGAAGTCTATGATCCTTATTGGGTCAGACAATCCACACCTGATTACACCTGTTGGTCCAATTTCTCCGTGGACCAGAAAGAGGACCAATAGCTGTTCACACTGAACTGGGGTGGGCACTACAAGGACCTGCCGGCAATTTACCTCAACAGGCAGATGAGAGTGTGTGTCTACATTCAGCCTTCCTTGCTCAAAATACAGAGCTTCACAAGAATGTGGAAAGACTGTGGCAGTTGGACATCCTTCCTTTCAAGAGTGAGAGTGAGGTCACACGTTCTAAAGAAGACCAACAAGCGTTAGACATGCTTGAATCAAAAACATCACTTGTAGATGGAGTGAGGCGATATGCCACCCCCCTACTGCGAGGCAAGCAATTTCCACATTTGCAGGCCTCTCCAGATGCAGTCATGGCTCTTCTAAGGGCCTGTGAGCGGAGATTAAAGAAGGATCCTGACGAAGTGCAAATTCATAACCAAGAGATACACAAACTGGAGAAGTCTGGCTATGTTGTGAAACTTACTCCAGAAGAGGTAAGCACATCCACTGAAGCTTGGTACATCCCACATCATGTTGTCCATCATAATAAAAAAGGCCGCCTGGTCTTCAACTGTTCTTTCGAGTACCAGAAACTGGCATTAAATCCTCTTCTGTTGCCAGGCCCTACATTGAGCCCAACTTTGCTAGGTGTGTTGCTTAGGTTCCGACAGGAGGCGGTTGCCATTAGTGGGGACATTAAGGCCATATTCCACCAAGTGCGTCCTTTACCTGAAGACAGGCCTTTGCTCCACTTTCTTTGGAGGAATGGGGAAAGTGACCAGCCACCTGATATTTATGAATGGCACGTGCTACCCTTCGGGACAACCTGCAGTCCCTGCTGTGCTGCTTACAACTTGCAGCGACATGTCCGAGATCATCCCAAAGGTAATGAAGATGTGTATGAGTCATGTTCACTCTGCCTTCTATGTGGACAATTGCCTCCAATCACTCCCTTCTCCACGACAGGCAAAACAACTTATTGATAAGATGAGGGAGGTTTTGGCTGCTGGAGGATTTGAAATAAGACAGTGGGCTTGTAAGGTTCCTAAGGTCTTGGCTCATCTGCCGGCCAGTGCAAGATCAGACAACTGTGAGCTGTGGTTGAACCTAGACCAGGTTGATACACAAGAGTCAACACTGGGCCTTCGCTGGCATTGCACAACTGATACTCTAGGTTACAAGCACCGCCCTGTTTTGTACCCAGAACCAACGCTACGTAACGTGTACAGAGTTTTAGCCAGTCAGCATGACCCATTGGATTATATTGCTCCTTATACGACCAGACCAAAGACTCTTGTACAAGCTATGTGGCAGAAAAAGAAAGGATGGGACGATTCACTTACTGGGGACCTACTTGCTGCATAGGTGGAGTGGGAGAAAGAGCTTTCTCACCTACAAGAGATCGCTTTACCAAGGTGCTACATGCCATCAGTTACTGAGGAGACAGAGCTGACCTTTCAGGTACATGTGTTCTGTGATGCCTCAGAACGGGCTTATGGATCTGTGGCATACCTAAGAATCATGACTGGTCATGGACAGGTCTACACTTCATTCCTAATGGCAAGATCTCGAGCAGCTTCTCGAAAACAGTTGTCCATGCCACGACTGGAGCTCAGTGCAGCTCTTACTGGAGCCCAACTCGCCAAGACCTTGCACACCGAACTGCAACTGCCACTGCAGTACACCATCTTTTGGACTGACTCCACCACAGTCTTGACGTGGTTGGAATCAGAGTCCTGTCGTTATAAGGTATTTGTCTGAACCAGGTATTAGAGATCCAAAAGCTCACTAGATCTATGAAGTGGAAATATGATCCCTCGGTTGACAATCCGGCTGATGATATAACAAGAGGAAAACCACTCTCTGCTTTGACTCCCACAAGTCGCTGGGCTCAGGGTCCAAAGTTCTTACAAAGGCCTCCAGAAACGTGGCCGCTACAACCCCCATGCCGTGCAGAGACCGCAACAGAAGAGTTGCGTAAAGGGATGTTCTGTGGTCATGTTGAAGTAGCCAAGTCTGTTACCCCTGACCCCAGCGCCTTTGCATCATGGAATGAGCTGGTGAGGACTACTCACCAGGTCCTTCACGGGCGGCTGCCCCTCCTATGACTGCTGCTGTGTGTGTCAGAGTGGAGATGAACATTATCAAAACTGCACAGCTGGATTGTTTTGGGGACGAGTTTGAGGCATTGACAAAGGGACAAGCTATGCCGAGAAGCAGTCGTATCTGTGCACTCTCACCTGAATATGATTCTGTTACTGGGCTGATAAGAGTGGGGGGGTCGACTGCGACAAGCAGAGGGCATGGATTCTGAGATGCTGTACCCCATTCTCTTAGCTCCAGAACACCCTGTCACCCAGCTTATTGTCCAACATTATGACACAAAGCTTATGCGCCCTGGTCCTGACCGAGTATTTGCAGAGATACGCCGCAGCTATTGGATCATCAGAGGCAGTCAAGTGATACGGAAGCATCAGCGACAGTGTGTGGAATGCCAGAAATGGAGCGGCAGACCTACCTTCACCAAAATGGCTGATTTGCCACCAACAAGGCTCAGATTACAAAAACCACCCTTCTGGTCGACTGGAGTGGACTCTTTTGGGCCCTCCGCTATAAAGATTGGTCGGAGGCAGGAAAAACGCTGGGGCATAATCTTTAAATGTTTAACCACTCGAGCCATCCACTTGGATTTACTACCGAGTCTGGATTCAGACTCTTTTCTTATGGCTCTGCGTAGATTCATCTCTCGCCGTGGAACACCCTTTGAGATCTGGTCAGATCAGGGTACCAACTTCCGAGGTGGAGCCCGGGAACTATGCAGTGCCTTCTCCGCAATGAACTCAGTCCTTCAGGAGCAGCTACCGAACGCAAGATCACCTTCCATTGCAACCCAATTCAGGCTCCTCATTTTGGAGGGGTTTGGGAAAGGGAGATAAGGTCAGTAAAAAATGCGCTCCAGGTTATCCTGAAGGAGCAGATTGTGACAGAGGAAGTCCTAATTACCACCCTCATTGAAGTGGATTGCGTTTTAAGCCTCTTGGTTATGCATCATCGGATATCGCGGATCCTGACCCAATTACCCCCAATCTCCTGTTGATTGGGCGGCGAGACTCTTCTCTCCCTCAAGTTGTGTATGGAGCACCTAGTTTCATTGGTTGTCGGAGATGGAAACAAAGCCAGATCATTGCTGACCACTTCTGGAGCTTGTTCATACGGCAGTATCTCCCGAGTCTCCAACCTCGACAGAAGTGGCTGAATTCTGGTGCAGACTTAACTGTTGGTTAGGTTGTCATGATAGTAGACTCTCAACTACCCAGGGCAATGTGGCTAGTGGTCAAGATCACAAAGGTGTTCCCAGGACAAGATGGCAGAGTGCGATCTGCAGAAGTGCGGACCAAGAATCGGACATGCACGCGACCAGTGGTTAAACTGGTTGCATTGCCTCACATGCCAGAAGACAATGAATAACCTGGACTTTCTTAGGGTATGTATTTGTTGCAAGGAAGACTTCTACAAACAGGTTATTCATGCTTTGTCTTCACAAGGAGCCACCACAAAACAAAGGAGCATTGCACACACTTCATTTGGAACTAAAAGGAAGTCAATAAGAACTATTTTTATCATCCACACGCCCCCACTACACTTTCAAAACAAATAAAGGTATTAAAAAAAAAACAATAACAAAGCCAAATCCAGCCTTGGACGCACCTAAAATACGTTCGGGCAAAGCAGCAATGTGCATCTTTGCTGCACGTATTACATGTGGCCAACATGAATATCCATCATTATTTATGCTGGTTGCATGTAAATATGTGGGAAGAACATCGGCCATGTAAGAAATAACCAAAATTAGACAAAAGCAGGAATAGTACACAAAGATTTGCTAAGTTGATGCATACACTTATTCCTAACCGGAAATAAAAGAGCGCTCTTATGTTAAACCCAAAATGCCTCACACAGCTAGCCAACAAAAAAGTTGGAATTACAAGTTGTAGATTTCCAATGGCGTGCGCGTGGCAAGCTCGCAACAATGGCATACTCTTATTACTTGCACATTTTTTGACGGAATATTGTCAACAAATTCATATGAGGATCCCTGACTAGACCTAGACAAAATGTTATAAGACAGGACACAAACATAGAAGGAATCAAAAAAAATGTTCATGTCGTCTTCTTCACTGCTTTTATTTTGCGGTCTTTGTTTCAGAAACCTCATGTTGTGTTAAAGTTTGTAAAGTGCAGTCTATATGTTTAGATTTGGTGCAAACTTCTATTCTTAGGATGTTGAATTGTTTGGTTCTTCTTCACATCCTGTTCTTTCAAATGATTCTATGATCAAACCTTCATTCAAGCCATTTTTTACGCAACTCAGACCTGTCCACTGTCTTTCTCCTCCTGAAGACGGTGCTCCACGGCACATGCTCAAGAAGAAGAGGCGGTGCAGCTGTGGAGACCAAAGGATGAGCAGCTGAGATGCAGCAGAGTGTGGTGATGATGGTGGGGCAACGTCTCCTCCAGCATCTTCTTGTCAACTAGTCCCACCTGAAAGGACAGCCTTTAAACAGCCAGAGCAGCAGGGAGGAGTCCAGCTTGGTGCTCTGGCACAGCTCTCTCCCACTTTCTCCGCCACAGGAGAACCTGGAGACACAACGAGACGCTGCTAACAGGATGCTGGAACTTTTTCAAAGCAGAAATGAAAACTCACCACTGTGACAGGTTTCTCCTGCTCAGCTGAAACAGTTCAAGGTCGGTCTGAGTTCTTCAGCACTGCCTCTCTCATGTAGAACCTGGAGCTAGCGCTTCCTCAGGACCCCTCGTGCCCTTTTGGGTGAAGGGTGGAGACAGGCGGCCAGCATCAGGCCAGTTTGCAGGACCTGAGTTCAGAAGAAAAGACTGAACTTCCAGTCTCTTTCTATCCGTAGAAAAACTCCCTCCTGAGATGAAACAGAAGAAAGCATCAGAGCAGGTTCTTCTGCTTCAACTTCATGACAGCTGATCTTTCAAATGTTTCATTTCATTCTATTTCTTTTGTTTGTTTTGGTTTCTGGGATTTGGTTTGGATTTTTGAAATGTCATTTTATTTTGAAATTTTAGTTTTCCTTTTTTAATTGTGGTTGTGATTTTTGAAATGTTTCATTGAAATTTCTTTTCTGAAAAGTTTTTGGTTTATTTATTTCTGGTTTCCCCACTTTTGTTTTGATTTGTAAAATGTCATTTCGTTTTTTCTATGCTTTGTTTTGCTTTTCTTATTGTTGTTGTTATATTGAAATTGTTTGGTGTGAAGTTATTTGTGAATGTGAATTGCACTTCAGGGCCACGGTAGTTTTGTGATCATAAGCAACAGGTTAACACAAGTAATTGAGCCACAATGACAAGGAGAAACCTTTTCAAACTATACTCAAAGGGTATGTCCGAATTCATTCACTACTCACTATATAGTGTGTTCGCCATTTTCTAGTGTTGTCCGAATCCAGAATAACAAATCGAGTGCACTAGAAATGTCCCAGAATCCTCAAGGAAAAACAAGTGTGCATCGATGGTCACTACGTTGGAAAAGATAGACCACAATGCATTGCGTTTGAATGCCTTTCAAGATGGCAGAAGCAAGTCGCTCAAGGGAGATGACATATAAATGTAAGTATTTAAGTATTCGTAGTAGAATTTAACATTGCTACATATGTAATATGATATACGTCGTATTAGGTAATTATTTTACCGACGATGTATATTCTCCCGCAGCTTATCATTTTGGCTAACGCTACAGTTTTGCTAACGTTTTTGTTTTGCATTGAAGGCGGGAATATTCCACGCAATAGGTAGTACATAAAAAAGGAGTGATTTCTACGTAGTCATATGTTGATTATACATTTTTGGAATGTGTTTACACATGTAGGGACAGACGAGGATGTCCACAATTTAATCCGCCTGAAGATGGAAAAAGAGAGCCTGTTCTCAGGCAAACGGTTCGCTTCAGCCGCCGGATGGGAGTACGTTCACAGCCAAAATGCTCATATATTTATCATTAAAGTGTTACTGTCATTGTGGTAAAACTTCTTGTTTTTACTTTCTACTTAGAGCAGTGATACAGGAAATGGGGCTGACCCACCTCATAAGTCCAGCCAGAGCAGCCAAGAAGTGGGAAAACTTCAAGAAAACATAGAAGGTTTGTGAAATGAAGGCCTACACAGTTCTTTGTAGTTTCAATCATTTCTTTGTTCACATGTGTCTGTTTTGATATTTGAAGGAACTTATAAGGCCTTCCACAGGCAGTGGCACAGAAGCAGGGGAACCATCTGCAGCTTCGTGAAAGTGGTTCTCCCCGATGAATGAGGTCGTTGGCATCTGTGAGGCCTCCATACCTCATTGTCTCATCCGTTGTGGAGAGTCCTTTCACATCCGCTGCGGAATCCCCTGCCTCAGTGGGTTAACAATAGTCATGGTCCTGAAAAGCCATTTGCCTCACAGTTGGAGCTGACAGGAAAGCAGAGATTTGTTCTCGCAGACGGACGCCACTTTGTTCATCCTGCTGGTTCCTGATGTTGTCCTCCTGCTGTGGCTCAACATCTGTGGGCTCCAAGCAGTCCCCTTCACTGATGCACAGACTGTGCAGGATGGTGCTGCAGATGTCGTTGCGCAGAGCCCGTGAATCATGGACTGATCCTGGATATCCAACAAAATATGTAAAAATGTGGCATTAGAATCCCATACAGCCTGCATTTGGATTTGAATAAAAAAGCTTCCTGTTGAAATAACAAGCTGCATTTACTTTTGGGGCCTTTATTCTTATGTGGAAGCCGTCGATGCTCCCCACGACCTTTTGGAAGGCAGCAGATCCAGCGAGCTGCTCAAATCCAGCAGCGACTAATGGCAGTTCATCCACTCCGGGGACTTGGATGACCCTGTACATCAGTTGGAGGATGTGGTCTGCTGTCCTGTGGACAATGTCACTCACAGTGGAGCGTGGCATGTCAAAGGCCCTTGCTACCACACGGTAAGATGTGCCACACGCCAGCCAGAAAAGGAACACCAGGACCTCAGTCTCCTGTGCCCACCCCAGAGTGTGAGGAACTCAAATCTGCTCCACTAGACGCCGTATGGCTCTGCGGGTCTTGGCTCTGCGGGAAAATCTGGTCGTGTCAGACTGACCGTCAGCGTAGAGGGCCAGGACAGGCACCTGAAGGTTTGTGAAGCAGTAAAGACGTGGAAGACCCTGTAAAATGTAACATGAATCATTTCATTTATGCTTCATTTTGGAATGGGTATGTTTATTATGATGGCTTACATTTCATTTTATTAATAAATTGGTAATGTTCTTTGTTTGGCTGGGTATTTTTATGTTCTTATTCCTTTTTTTTAAATATGAAAATTTATATATTTTTTTATTTAAATCAAACTTGTTTAAAACATTTTTGTAAATAAACTGATGAAAAGCACTTTGTGTGGAATGCTAATATAGTTTGAAGAAAACACACTACACTTTCTCTGAACTCAAGAGAGTGTTGCACTTATTTATAATATGTAAATATATAACTCATAATCCAGTGTTGAACAATAATGTTTACAATTTTGCCCAGCAGATGGTGTAAGCCTGAGCATAATTATTGACAAATGCCAAGAATTAACTCACTGTCTCTGGCTAGGGCAGCAAGAATAAATCTTCTAAGATGTCTGCTTCTCCTCCTGGCCTCCCTGTGCCTCATTTTGGCCCGTTTTCGATTTCATCTTCTTAAAAATACTTGAAATATTGCTAGAAGGAACACGGAAAAATTGACATTTGAAGGCATTTTCAGTAAGCCACGCGAAAAAAGTACAGGAAAAAAAAATGCCTACTCGCACGAGCCCGTAAATGGTTCTGTGGCGCGAAGATAAAACATAACATTGTGATGGACTAGTGATTTGACAGTGTATTTTATGAACAGAAACATTAAATATCGCCACAAACATGTTTGTAATGATATTTTTTACAAACCAGAATCGTTTTCATCATTAAAACAACAGTAGATTCATAAATAGCCTTCGTAAACTGTTAATATTTATTATTTTCTTCGAAAAATTAGTGACGTCACCATCGGCGAGTTCGCCTCCAGACCAGGTGGTGGCGGTAATGCACCATTCTCTTGTTTGTCCACCGCGATACAAACAACACCCGAAGAAGAACGAAGACCAAAACGTAGTGAGCACGGTGTCCAAATTGCTTTCAAAATCCAGGGCACTACATAGTCCAGCAGTATATAGTGACACACTATATAATTTTTAGTACTTCGTGGTTAGGGCATGAATTCGGACACAGGAAAAGTCTAATGCAAATGAAAGACGAGAAAACTAGCAGAAAAACAACAGCAAACAGCGGCTGTTTTACAATCTATTAACGCATCTCTGACAAAAAACACGCCACAGAAAAGAGGACTAACATTTCCACAAACATATCGATCTCATTCTAACACTTAAAACCGTCCATTTCCGCGTTAAAATAGAGGAAAACCGACGCTTACGTTCGAGCAGGAACACGGAAGCCATGTCAGTAAATACTGGGCGGGACATGAGGAATTGAAACAAATCCGGCTCTCTGATTGGACGCCCAAGGTGCCCATTCTTCTCTGTAGGAGGAGAAGAAGGTCGAGAGTTCGAGGCCCGCCTTTGACTATCACAACAGAAGGTTTCAAAAAGCATAGACTTGCAGAAAAATGTGTAAAATATATACAAAGGTGTTGAAAATTATTTCAGTGGAAAAAAGAGTTTGTAAATAAACTCTGATAGTGACAGAGTTTGAATGAGGTGTTTTGAATGAACTGCGGACAGAGTCAGAGCCTCAAAGTGATGTGAAGTCTTTGTGTAAACAGTTTGTGTTGTTTTGTGCTTCTTTTTCAGATTTGATGAACAGCTTGTAGCCAAAAGGGATCACTTTTTAAAGCATAAGCTTTGAGAGAAGATGTGGAGCCACAAGTCGTCGTGCAGATTCTTTTTTGTCGTCTTCTTCACTGCTTTTATTTTGCTTTCTTTGCTTCAGAAACCTCATGTTGTGTTTAAGCTTGTAAAGTGCAGTCTATGCGTTTAGATTTGTTGCAAACTTCTATTCTTAGGATTTTGAATTGTTCAGCTCTTCTTCACATCCTGTTCTTTCAAATGTTTCTATGATCAAACCTTCATTCAAGCAATTTTTTACACAACTCAGAGCTGCTCGTTCAGAAAAAAACACAATGAGAACAAAAATCACAGTTTTGAAATCAAAATCTCCTGAATTGCAAACAAAATGTTCATTTTAAAAAAGAAAACTTTCTAATTAGCAAATGAAAATATTATATATTTGCTTTAAATATCTTTTTCTTTGTTTTCAAGATACATTTTTGTGTTTGTGAGCCAAATGTTTTCAGATGCTTTATCTCACATTCTCTCTATCTTTGCTTTGAGGGGGATCTGGTTTCAGAAAAGATGGTGGTTGAAAATCATTAGCCGGAAGGAAATCAAGAACCGGAACCCCCACCCCCCTTCGTGAGACATCACAGGTCAATCCATCAGAGCAAAGTATGAATTCATTTCTTAATAATGTAACTCTACCCAGATTAAATG
>BSAI01000018.1:1042645-1090475 GCA_036245035.1 Adrianichthys oophorus
ATATACACATATATACATATATATACATATAAACACATATATATACATATATATATACATATATACACATATACATATATATACACATACATATATATACACATATATATATACATATACATACACATATACATACACATACATATATATATACATATATACATATACATACATATACATCTATATACATATATTCATATATATACATATATATACATACATATATATACACATATATACATATATATACATATAAACACATATATATACACATATATATACACATATATACATATACATATATATATATACATATACATATATACATATACACATATACATATATATACACATATATATATATATACATATATACATATATATATATATATATATATACACACATATATATATACACATATATATATATGTACATATACATATATATATGTGTGTGTGTGTGTAAACATCTGCAGGACCCCTCTCCACATCCCATAATTATTTTAAAATGGTTCAGTCTGACTGAATTGAACTTCTGCTGGAAGTGCAGGCACAGAAAAGGATATGCCTGCAGGTCTGGAGGCCCAACAACGCTCTCAGGACTGAAGATTTTTAAAACACCGCTTCCTTTCTACAGGGTGAAGTTTGTTTTATTATTTTCTGCAGACCATACAAGGCACATCGCACATGTGAGTAGTAAGAGTATAAAAAAATGTATAGAAGAGCTGCAAAAACAAACAACTAGGTAAAATATTTTGGAGGTCCAAAAGAGACAATAATTTAATAACAATTACAATATTTATTATTTTAAAATGCCATTTTGGGATTATAGGCTTGAGCGCAGACAGAGCCCTCAGCAATATGGAGGGGGCGGGGTTTCTCTGAGCCCACAGTCCCGCCCACAAACCAGAATTGCATTTCTAATGAGCTACCGCCGCTGGGCGTATCATATGAAGACGGCACTAGTTCTACTGCAGTGGATAATGGAATAGAGAAACAAAAAGGGAAGGCTCCATACCAAAACCCACATGTGATGCAGCAGTGCTAGCCGGGGCCTCCCAGACACCTGCACGGAGAAGCAGATTAAGGAAATCCGCCCCCTGGGCAACCTAACGTCAGCCACCTAGACGAGGGATTGAAGGACCACCGTAGGGGGCCCCCCAGAGCAAGGGAACAAGCACCAGCCCAGCCAGAGAACAATCCTAGTGCAAGGCCCCATTGTGGTTTCTTGATAGGACTTGTACCAACTTAAGGTGAAACGTTACAAAAAAAAAAAAAAAAAAAAAAGGGGTTCATCACACCTGTGGAAATGAGGATTCTACATTTGGGTAAAGGATTTTAACTTTTCCTTCCATCATTTTTAAACACACAGCTCTCAAGTAAATGGTTCCTTAGTTTTACATCCACCCACCAACACTGGAAAACACCAAAGACCAACACAACGGATTTTCAATTTTTATTGATTTTTGGACATTTTTTTTTCCAGTGTGATCCATAACCGTTCACTTCGATGGCATTTGCATATTTTTTCTGTACTAGAAGGATAGAAACCAGGATAGACAGATGCAATGGTTTAGCAGCTAACAAGCTAAGTGTTCACTGAAAGGTAAAAGGTCATTGTTGTGTTTGTGGGCGAGAGTCTGAGAGCTTTTGGAGGATCTCCAGTCGTTATAATGCACCATGATTTGCATCTCCACCTGGTTTTTATCGTTCTAGCTGTAAGGCTGATTGAAAATAAGAAGGGGAGGACCGTTGCTGCAGACCAGCTCGACCTGCATAGCAATTGGAAGACGAAGGGACTGGACACTGACCCAAAACGGAAGGTGAGGAACACGGGACGTCACTGGACAAACGGTTGGCACGAGATATTCTGCTGTTCTGCCTGAAACAGTTGGGTTTTTGTCTAGTCTTTTACTCAGATGTTTACGAAAAGTCCATTCAACAGTTAGTGTGAGGTTAAATGTCTAGTGTTGTACAAAGTTTTGTTATGGCATCTTTTCCAAGCATCTGGCAGTTTGTGTGACTGAAAGCAAGCTGACGAACGCTGCCGCCGCCCCCCCAAAAGCTCATAAGGCTGCAAGGTAGATGCCACGTTTTAAAGTTCACAGAAGCACAGTTACAAGCAAATGTGGGGGTGAACAGGACAACCACAACAGAGAACTTGGGGGTACAAAACTGACTCTTCACTCAGCTACATAGATGAAGCAGAGGGGGCGGGGTTAGTATTCAGAACCTGGCCTCACTGGTCAGCTGTTCTTGAATTTCCTGCAAAGGCAACTAAGGGCGGCTGGAAATGAGAATAAACTGATGTCTGGCCACCATGATTTGGTATAGCGGTGCGAAACCAAATGCACCATCAGCTTCACTCAACATTTAAACATCTGTTTTTTGCAGGTTTGCAGACACGACCACATCACCGGTCACATGATTCAAGCAAAAGACAGTTTTAAATGCAAGGACAACGCTCACACGTCAACCACAGCGTCCCAAAGCACTTTTAGATGACGACTGGAGGCCAAGGCCAGGAGAAATGGATGACTGTGAGAATTGAGGACTCAGAGGGTCAGCAGTCAGTCCAGGCCAAGAGGGGGAATGATGACAGGGACGATTGTGACCGGTTAGACTCGGGTCCATCTGTACCAGCATGGCTTAAAAGCGTTTCGGTCCCCAGGGTGAGGTCTTGGTTGGGACTGGAGCGCCGAAGCTCGGGAAATCTTCAGAGCTGCTCATATCGGGAGCCTGAGACAGAATACACAAAAAAGGATTAGAAATGAAGATGGGGGAGATTGTTATCCCCATAAGGTTTCCCAAAACTCACTTTCTCATTGGTGTTAGCCCAGGGAGCCTCCCTCACCACAAAACCTTTGGATGGACCACGGTTCTCTTCGGAGGCACCGGCAGCAGCAGAAGCAGAAGCACTACCACCAGGTGGTCTCATGTGAGCCATCTTTGCCTCGTTTTCCACAACGTCAGCCATCTGACATAATCAGACAACATCAGCGTTAATGTGGAGTCTGTTAGGACGAGCAATGACTAGGCGAGGAGAGGAGAGGAGCTTACGTATTCCTCCTCTAGGTTTAGGAGGTGATCTATGGCTTCATCCACATGCTCAGGGCGACCGATCACCGAGACCAGGTTTGGGTCTGTAGCACCACTCTGGGGAAATCTCAGGTCCACCTGTGAATGGAAAACCCAGGAAAATATGAAAAAACAAACAATAATAATCCACAAAGAGGAAACAAGTTTTATTGAGCAGCTTAAAGCACCTGTGTCCAGAAGAATACTTTCAATTCAATTTTATTTATATAGCCCAATATTACAGCCATAGCCGTCTCATTGGACTGATTAACAATGTATTGCAAGAAGCAAAAAAAAAAACAAAAAAAAAACCATGACACATAAAAGTAAACAATAGCAGGTTGTTAAACAGACTAAGCTGAACAAACATCTCTGCCCTTACACCCTCCTTCGCGGTGAGGAAAAACTAAAAAAAAAAACAAAAAAAAAACATCTTTTTTGGGGGGGGAAAAACTAAGAAACCTCAGGGTTGCCCACATGAAGGAGAGATCCTCAACCCCGGACGAACAGGTGATGTGCTAGAACTATTAAAGAAAAGTGATCTTCATTCATTCTATAACTACATGGTTGAATAACAAGTATATGTCTAATAAACAAACACGTCTAGATAAACAGCTACAAGTTAAGATAACAGCTAAGTATTAAATAAACAAAGACATGTTTGAATAGTGTAGCAAACTTCAGTAATAAAAATAAACGCAATAGGTATTTTGCTTTTTTTTTTTTACATTTATTTTAAAGATATAACTGGAAATGGTAAGGTATTAAAAAAACTGCTCAGTGTGTCTAAAGTTACAATTATAAAACACGAACGTACACAAAAGCAGATTCAAGTAAACTTAAATTGAAAACTAAAGTTAATGGTAAAAAACTAATACATCTTTGTTATTAAAAAGTTTAAAATAAGTGATCGTCGGAAGCAAAATGAAAGAACCACTGATGTAAAAAAAAGCCACGTGTGCAGACATTTCCACAGTCAACTCCACTGATGGTGCTGCAGTTTTTTTTCCATTAATGCGACTGCGCCAATGCGGGCGACACATGCAGGCCCACCTGTTCAAAATTCCTCCAAGTCTCACCTTGAACTCGTCCATGATTTTGCGGATACCCTTGCCGCGGGCTCCAATGATGCGAGCGTGGACCCTGCTGTCCAGCGTGATGTCCTCAGACACCATCTCCTCTAGCTCATCTACAATGGCCTGGATGGCGTCCCTTGCTGCTATGGCTTTGTGCTCATACCCTGTAATGGTTATCTGATCCTGGAAGACAAAAGACAGGGTTTAACTTTTTTTTTTTTTTTTTTCTACTTCTAGTGATTCAGATGAAGATCAATCATTGTTTTTACTACTCTAAATCAACACTTCCATCTAAAATACTGACTATATAGTGGTATTCCTAAAAATCCATGGGGAATTCTGTAGAAAAACACTGTACCTGATTTTCATCATTCTTCTCTGGAAACTGGATGTTAACGTCATGCTCGGTCCGAATGCTTGTGATGATGGCTCCCTTACGACCAATGATTTTGGGGTGATACTTTGGGTCCACAGTAATGGTCAGCTTAAAGCTCCTAAGTGCCTGTGAGGAGGTTCAGTGGAAACAACATGCTGGAGTTCAACAAAACTTCATGCAACAAAACTTTTTTTTTTAAAAGTCAAGAGTAGATCAAAGCTTTGGCAGCTGAAGGGTTATGAAGCTGCAATTTGAAAAAAAAAAATGAAAAAAGTCTTAAAGAAAGCTGCTAGATATAAGAAAAACATCCGTCTTTAGCCTCGCTTGCACTGAGCAGTTTATTTCATGGCACATGCGTGGTTTAGACCACTATAGCGCGTTTGCGCATTTCTAGTGCGACGACTAGAAAAGCAACATCCTGCAGCTCGTCTTTTTATTTTATTTTTTTTAACAGTATTCCCCCTTTAATCGCAGGGCTTAGGGACCGGAGACATCCATGAATATGAATACTACCACCCACACCTCCCGTGTCACCTCCTCCACCTCGCGGCCGAAGAATGTCCATTACCAAACCATACTCATCAAAAACACTTCTGATCTTTTTTTTGTAAAACATTTATTTTAAAAAAATGTTAGTTTTGCTCCAAGTTTGTTTTTATTCAAAACAGCAGCGTACTTTATGACGCAGATGAGGAGTGTCACTTCAAACCAGAACGTGCGTTTCCTCCTCCATCAACTTCTTCAGCATAATCAGAATTTTTTTCAGCTGCTTCTGAGTCAGCTGATGCCATCAGGAGGGGGGCTGCTGCTACACCCCAACCGCTCCGTTCCACTTTTCTATGGACCTACAACCGATGGGGGCCCTCTAGAGGAACAGATCAGTACTGTATAATAGGTGCATTTTACAATAGAAACGCTCAACAGAGCAGACCGGACAGAACCGAACCCCTCAGTGGAAAAAGGCAAAAGTTGAGAAGTTAGCACTAAATGTTCTAACAGCAGCTTTGGTTGGTCTTAAACACACATGAATGGAGTTGATAAAGTCAATGCTAACCCGATCCTCCTGCTCCGCCTGCAGCTCTTTGACGCGCTCCAGCAGCCCCTCTTTGGCACGGTCGAGGTGACTGGCCAAACCGGTGATTGCAATTTTATCAGACTGGAGATCAGGACCAGGCACTTGAATATTGACCTGCAAGGAAGACATTCCAATCATGTCAAAGAAAAGCTCCCTTCAAAAACCTCATCCCCATTCAAAAAAAAAATAAAAAAATCCTTTAAACCTCAAATTCATCCATCATTTTGCGAATTCCACTTCCTTTCTGTCCAATGATGTATCTATGAAGCTCAAAAGGCACATCCACCTCAATAGTGACAGGAACCAAAGCCTAGAAGAGGAAGACTGTTCAGGAAAAGCAAGTGCAGAGTGTTTTTCAAAAACAAAGTTCTTCCTTATCTCCAACCTTCAGGGCTTCGATAGCAGCTTCACATCGCTCCTTACGGCCGGAGATGACAATCACGTCACACCTTTTGGGGGCTTCTGGATCCAGCGGCTCCTTCAATTCACCATTAGCTTCTCCGTTCTCTTGTGCAGGAGTCTCTGCATGAGCTGCTGCTGAAAGAAGGTTACAAATATTTGGTTTTTTTTTTTTAAAAAAAAGGAGAAGATTTCTGTCAAATAGTTTCAACTTCAGCACAATCATATTCACCTTGTGGATCCTCACGCTCTGGAAACTTTATCTGCACATTGTGATCTCTGGTGATCTGCTGAATCCGTGAGCCCTTCGGACCCATGATGGAACGGTGGAACTTCTGGGGGATTACGCACTCCATTGTTACTTGAGCATCCTGGACGAGACATTCAGAGGAACGTAAGCGGGAGGCAGATACAACAGGAAAGGACAGAGCTTAGTCTACTGACCAGGTCTTCTATCATCTCCTGCATCCGCTTCTTGGCTGCTTCAACACATTCTTTTGCTCCTTTCAGGCTGACTTTGTCACTTTGAGAACCTGTGCGAGGGAAGCTCACCATGACGCCCCCGTACTCGTCAGCGAGGTCCCTGAGGACTTGACCTCGACGAGCTACAAAGTAGCGATGGTGCTTTGGGTCGACGTTCATGGTGTCCTCCACGATGTTGTCCTGTGAAGGAAAAATAAAAGCTCAGGTTTGGTCTGTGTAACCCATTAGAGAAAAGCCCTTTATAAAAAAGTACCTTTGCATAAAAAAAAAAAAAAAAAAAAAAAAAAGAGAAATTAAAAAAAATAGCATAACTAGAAAATTAAAATAAAAAAAAAAAAGGATTAAGACTGTTATGGTTTAAAATTTACATTATTCTGTTTAATTTTTTTTTTTTAATTGTAAAATTGTGGTAAATTGTTTTAAAAGTCTGGACTTATTTTGAAAAGGTGCGCATTTTCCGGTTGGCGTAATCTATGTGACTGGCAACAGCCTATCAGGTTGTTAGAGAGATGAGAGCTTTCATGTGAGCTAGCGAAGCAACCGTTTAGCCAAGCTTCACAAATGACGGAGAAGAGGAGAGACAAAACCATTAGAGTTCGTTTTTGTCCACATTTAAAGTTGCATTCAATTGTTATTCAACTATTTTATTTTTGGTCTAAGGTAGTGAATTTCTGTTGTTTTGTTATATTTGTCAAGTTGTAGAAGTTTGGTGAGTAAAAGTGTAAGCTTCGCCCAGGCATTCCATCCGCCATTATGTGCTGCGTAACTTGAAAGAGTTCTGTTAACAGAAAAAAACCTTAATTTTATTTATTCCTACAGACCACGCAGTATTTATTTTTGCTTAATTAAGTGTATTTTATGCTGTTATGATAGGCCATTAAGGTTGGGCCGAAAGAAATAGACTTCTTTTTCGAGATCCATGTGCGAGATGAAACAAGATGGCGAGACAACCCAAAACCCTTTGAAGTTATCATAGCAAAATGACCATTTATAGGATTTTATAGTAATGCTGTAAAGCATTCCTGTGCAATCTGATTGATTGTTTGGTTAGTCAAAGCAATGAATCGGGGGGAAAAAAAAATTTAAGTTTAGGAAACTTAGTTTAACTAAGAATGTGAAGACAGAAATAAACTTAGAATTTAAACGAAACTGAGTAAGAACTTGAAACAAACTCAAAATAGAACTAAGAAAATAAAAAAAACTAGATTGAAGCAAAAATCCTGTTAATCTAACTAACAAGATTAAACCAAACAGGGATTTTTTTTTTGTTGTAAATTTATTTGTAGTCTTAACGTATGTGCACTTTAAGAATAAGCCGGCTTCTTATTAAACTATACTGTGGTCCTTTCCTTTTAGGTTTTTCCAAAGCACAAGTTAATACGGTCACAGTTGAACCTACTGCTCCAAGTTTACTGCAGCTAACCCTTTTCTGATGCCCTCTGTATCAGAAAAGCATTTTGACATTTCAAGATTTGAACCCCACCAAACTCTTGATGAGCTCCTCCAGTTCTTTTTGGGCCTCCCGCACAGCCTCCTCAGTGCCAACCACAGTGATGAGCTCCTGGTCCTTGTCCTCAGGGGTGGGGAAGATGATTCTGGCCCCGGTGCTGTCTCGGACCTTGCGAATGTTTCCACCGCCCTTCCCAATAAGAAACTTGTGGTACTCTGGCTTTGCGTGCAGCTCTGCTGTGTGACTCTTTGTTTGCTGTTGAAATTGTTTAAGGAGATTTTATTCAAACTGAAACCCTGACAGCAGCGGTAAGGTTAAAATATTTCCTTGTCAGCATTGAAAAACAAAAAACTTTTCGTCCTGTACCTTCTCCTCTGCCAGAGCGAGCAGTTGCTGCTTGGCTTTCTCCACCTCCTCAACAGCCCCTCTGATGGTAACCTTGTCTACTCCGGAGCCCTCGTTGGGGAAGTGGATGTGCACGCCGCCACACTCCTCCATGATGGCGCGCACCAAACGGCCCTTTGATCCAATTAGGGAGTTATGCAGCTTTGAAGGGATAGACACGTCTATCTCTGTGATATTTGCCTGAAGACAATGAGGAAAATGAAAATTCAGCAAATGGAAAATTTGACCAAAGCGAAAAGGTCTTTGAAGAGCATTTCATTTCCACTCACAAGCTCCTTCTGAATGGCCAGGATCCGGTTCCGAGCCGCCTCACAGTTCATCTTCTTCCCAGTGATGACGATCATCTCAGAGTTGCTGTTTTCTGCAGGCAGGTCAATTTTGGTGTTCGTTTCTTCTCGAATCTAGAAATGAAATTTAAAAAATAAAATTGAAATAACACACCGAGGAACAGCATAAACTAAACGGTTAAATATATGCTGACAATGTGGTACCTTCTTGATGTTTGAGCCTCCCTTTCCAATTATGTTTCTATGGAACTGTTTAAAAATGGGAACGGAGACAGAATAGCTGTTCTCCACCTGTGAAGAAAAGTCACACAATGTCATTATTTTTGAGCTGTACAACTAAAGCACATCTACGCGAATGAGTACGGTAGACTCAGAAATTGGGCATACCATCTCCGCCACCATCTTCTGCATAAACTTGGAGCATTTTTCAACTTCAGTTCGCGGTCCCCTCAACTGAACGATGTCACTTTTTTGGGCTGGGTCAGGGAAATTGATGATGACCTGAAATGAATCAAGGTGACTGACGATGACTCAGAAGTTTTAGGGAGCCTGTAAACCAGACGATGGGAGTTTGAGCTCACTTCTGGGAATTTGTCGCGCACTTCTTTGATTTTCTCCCCTTTCTGCCCGATAATGGCTCTGTGAAAACGCTGTTCGATAATCAGGTCCTTTGTACGCTCATTCTCCTACAAAGACATAACATGCTGAGCCTCCCTCAGCTGCACCACAAATATTTAACTTCATACAACAAAAATACAAGAAGAAGCGAAAGGTCTACAAACCATGCGAGACGCAAGCTCCAGCAGCTCCTTCTTGGCCTCCTGCACACCCTGAGGGTCCCCCTCGATACGAATCAGGTTGCTCTTCTCATTGTCGGGGGGAATGCGGACAGTCACCTTGTGCATCTCTTTGATGCGATTAACTAAAATTTCAAAAGACATCCACTTTTATTCTAATCTGCTCAAATCCTCTGGTTTCTCACACGAAGTCCGACTTACTGTTGACGCCTCCCTTTCCAATCAGATGACGGTGAAACTTGGGATCCACTGAAATCTCGGCGTAGTCCATGCGACTTACCTGTGAGGATTTAGTTTTATCTTATTTACCTGGATGCTTGCAGAGGTGCAGTATGAAATCGTTCATATTTCACGACAGCTGGAAAAAAA
The DNA here is from genome assembly GCA_036245035.1 of Adrianichthys oophorus. Classification (NCBI taxonomy): domain Eukaryota; kingdom Metazoa; phylum Chordata; class Actinopteri; order Beloniformes; family Adrianichthyidae; genus Adrianichthys; species Adrianichthys oophorus. The sequence continues at coordinate 1,052,441 of BSAI01000018.1, forward strand.
AATTACTCACCAAATCTGTAACAATGGCTTCTATCTGACTCTGAACCATTTGAACATCTTTGGTCGGACCCTCAAGGGTGATCTTGTCCTCTCCCTCGGTGAACTCGATGTGCACCTGTGTGAAAAATCACAAAAAAGAAAAACCATATGAGGTTAACAAAAGCAGAAAGCACTTTTAATGGCTACATAGTGAGCAAAAATCAAGATACCTTGGGCATCTGTTGAGTAATTTTGGCCAAATTTTGCCCCTTCTTGCCAATGATGAAACGGTGTAGCCAAGAGGGAGCAGATACCGAGGAAACAGTGTAGCTGTTTGCCTGCAAACACAGTTTTCCATTACTGCCATTCTGCAAGTCTCTGCAGCAAATGCAACTGCAATCTCACCTTGGCATAAACTTCTGTGAGGGCCTGACCCAGACGGTCAGGCTCCCCACGAAGGATGACAGTTTCTGAGCTGCTGTCTGAAGGTGGGATCTCCACTGAAACGCCAGTTCTATCCAGGATCTCCTGCAGGGTGTTTCCCTTGGGGCCAACCACATATTTGTGCTGAGACTTCTTCACCTCCACTGCAATGGTGGTGGTGTTCTTCTTCTGCAAAGGAACAGGTGCTCGCAGGTCACACTGTGCCATAAAAGCACTCAATCTGGACAAAGGTGAACTTCCTCTGCAATAATGTGCGTACCTTCTCTTCATAAACCTTCTTGATCATAGCCACAGCAAGGGCTACCTGCTCCTTCTCCCCAGTGATGACAATCTCTGTCTTGTTCACACTTGGAGGGGGGACATTGATGCGGGCACCAGTCTCCTGCGTCATTTCTCCAACCGTCTTGTTGTAAGCACCGGTGATGAAAGGGTGGTACACCTTGTCAATGTTCACCCTCTCCACAGCACGCTTGTCCTGAAATGTACCAAACATGAGTGCCTGCTCAAACACAGCGTGCCAAGGCAAATCTGTAAGGTAACAAGTGTAAATAAGAGCTTACCTGCTCAGCAGAGATCAACAGGATCTCATGCTTCGCCTTCTCCAAGCCCTCCTTAGTGCCAGAGATCTTGATCTGGTTGCTGGGGTCATCAGGTCGTGGGATCTGGATTTTTGTGGCAGTTTTCAGCTCAAGCTCCTGAAGCTTCTCCCCATTTTTGCCAATGACAAAACGATGGTGCTCTTTTGGGATGGCAACGGTAGCTGAGGCCTTAAACAGAAGAAATATACAAACTTTCACTAAAGTCTTTTGGGATTTTTCAACTCTGCTTTTTGCCATATAAAAGGCCCAAACCGATCATCTTTTGCGTATTCTAAAATCCTGCCCAGTGGTCTTAATTATGATCATGCAGTTTTTAGCCAAAAAAAAAAAAAAAAAAAAAGTGCAATTCTCTAGGACATAGTTTCTGCAGAGCCGCAGTAGCTCATTTGAAATTCCCCTCTCTGTTGTGGGCAGGACCATTGGCGTGTAGAAACTCCAACCTCTTCCCCTCCCCATTGCTGAGAGCTCTGTGCAAGGAGCTTGTGGCCCACTCAGCACATTTTCTACAACTGCAATTTTTTTTCCTCTGCTCCTGATTCACAACAATTTGAGTAAAGAAATACTCAAACACAATTTGAATCTAGTGTGTGTGTGTGTGTGTGTGTGTGTGTCCTCATCATGAGAAAAATGCCATAAGAACACAACAAAAATGGTCCTTTTAACCAGAGTAGGTCTTTAAGTTATCCTCTTACCTGAGTCTGCAGTCGAGACACAATCTCCTTACGGGCCCTCATCACGGCATCCAGCTTCCCAGAAACCATGATGGACAGACCCTGGTCTTTTGCTAAGGACAGTTCCAGGTGGGCTCCAGTCTTGTGCATGATGTCCACACAGACCTTAGCCTGATCTCCTTCCCCAAACTGGTTGATGTCCTTGTACTTGCGCTCCTCCAGCGGCACATGAAATACCTTACAGACAAACATTTTTTATGTTACTTTTTATTACAAAATAAGTTTCAAATAGTTCAAGTAATCAGAAACATTCAGCTAACTTATGCTAAAACTATAAGTGACAATAAGTGGACCTTCTCTTTACGCATGTGCCTTTTAACAGTCTCAAACTTAAGAGGGACTGATTTGGCAATTATTAGTAGTCAAAACATTTTAAAAAATCAAATAGCTTCTAGACGTGCAGAGTGTAACTGGCTGGGTAGCATCTTTAAGCATTTTTTTAAAGTTAAATAAAAAGTTCCCAGAAAATGTTTATAATAAAGTAAGCAACACAATCTAAATGAATTTTCTTTGTGAAAAGTTGAAACAATCAAAAAGTGAAGGGAGATCCTTGGTACTGTGGCATGACTTATAAAGTCAAATTAAAATCTACATGAATAAACAGTTGCCCAGAGTTTTATCAAGTAAATTAAACAAAGTTAAAAATACTTTGAGAAAAATTAAACTGTTAAATTGTCAGTTACACAGCAACAGATTGTGGTACAAAAAGCAAAGTAGATCCGCATGTTCTTTTGAGGTCGTAAATTCCAGACACGTTGCTGAACATGCGCTCACCAGGGACTGATGAGGATGGAGCATAAAGAAACTTTCCTGGATACTTTGCAGGTCGCTTGAATTGCAATTCATTCTGGCGCTGACCAGAGGAGGAGGGCCGTAGCTATACCTGCACACAGGGCAGCTGAGGCACTTTTTTTGAATTCACAGTTTAAAGTGAGCTATAGCTGCTACCAGTGTGACATGCAGAGGATCGACTGCGTGGCTTGTATAACCAATAAGATGGCGCAGTGGGCGGGACAATACTGAAGACAGATCTGCAGCTTTATCTGAGCCAAGATAACCAGTTCATAATCAGCCCCTCAGACTAAAAAAGGCTGATGCTGATATAACACATCTGTGCCAATTAGTGGTGCAAAGGATCACAAAACTCACGGTTCAAATCAGTAAAAAAAGAAAAAGAATTTTTTTTTAAGCTTCAAAACACATTTAACAAAACATTTATAAAGTACTTCAAAGCCCACTGAAATGTATAATCACGTCAAACCATTTGCTCATTAAGGCCCATTTTAATAAAAAATATTGATGACATCTTTGAAAACAAACAAAAATGCTAAAACATGTAGTTTCTGATTACATTTACATGTGTTGAGACCAAACCTACACAAACAGAGAAAAGAATGCTTGAAAATAGTTTTGAAAATGCCAAATCTGTTGAGAGTACCCCTAAGATGCTAAATTTCCCTTGTCACACACCCCTAATGTCCGAATCCTAAATAAAACTGTTCAAATCAAACTTAAAATTATTTTTTTGGTATCAATTGTTTTATTGAAATTAACTATGGGAATGTTCAAATAATTTTTATCCATAGAACATGCATCTTCCTGACGTGTGGTCAGGAGAGGCAGGTGAGCACTGCCCTGCCCGCTTTTCCAGGCGATTTGTGATACTTCTTGCTTGCTGTACTACCTCTCCTCGACTGGATGTCCCTGTTACAGACGGAGCAGCAGCAGTCTCCTGCCACAGTGCGGGAAAGCTGCTGCTCCTCATTGGGAGATTCTCTGAACGATTCCATGAACTCACACACGGAGACGTGCACCGATGCTTTTGTTCAGCTCTTCAAAATAAATAAACCTGATCTCTCATCATCTGTGTCCTCTGTGATGAGGTAGAGAAATGTTTGACGCGAGCTCCTCCCACTTGGCGAGAGTTTCAGGTTAACACACTTTTGGACAAGCGTCAAGCAGCAACTTTGACGCCTGTTAAAACAAAAACGGTGTACAGGATTTTCACGCGAATTGCATTAGGTGTGAACGGACTTTTGTTTTAAATGATGTGCACATCAGTTATCCGTTGCATCCCTAGTGCCAATTTGTCAATTCTTATCCCCCTCCCATTCAACGCTACGGACCACTTAAAGCAAGACAACGTTCAGGGATCTGCCTTTAAATTGTTGCAGATAAAGACAATAAAACAAAAAATAAATGCAGCTGGCATTAAACTTTTTAAATAATACACGTGAATCCACCGCGTATGCAACTATATTAGCTGTGTTCTCATAGCATTAGAGAAATGATAGCTGCATATATGGGGGAATAATTATTGCAATAAATCCATGTTTTGATTAAAAACTCCTGGTTTTGTCAGCTAAATACAGATTTTTTTTCTTTGAAGGCTCTTCAGTTTTTTCATGTTTTGCACAAAGCTTTCAAAGTGGATTGTTTTATGTTAACTTTGCTAGTTCAGCAGTCATGAAGTAAAGGATTTATTTTTTTCAACAAGAAAACATTGTTCAAAATCAGACCATGAATTAAAAACAGAAATATAAGATCTGTGTTATTTCTGTGCCACCTGGTATCAATTAACCCCCAGTGCTGGTCCGCGGCCCAGTGGTTGGGGACCTCTGCTTTGGCGAATGCTGTTTTAATGGATTTAAGAGCCATGACATCATTGCATATTTTCACTCTTGTGTAGACAAATGAAAACCATGCAGCGCCCTTTAGAGGGTCACCATAATAAGTGCTTAGTTTGGTGAGCACTGTGAGGTAAAAGGGGAAATGAATCTCCAACAAATGAAAGTCTACCTGGGTGATGATCGAAGACTTGAGAGGACGGATCTTGGTCCAGGCGTTGGCGGTTTCCTGGGTCCCGTCAGGAGTGGCCGCCCTCTCAGGCAGAGGGGGGAAAGCATCCTTGTAGGTAGGGAGAGCATCTTCCTCCTCTCTACCACTTGGTCCTGCCACAGCAGCTTCAACAAGGATTTTTTTTTTTAATTAGCCCAATTATCATCTACAATTCACCAATATTTAATCTTGGTTTCTTTTTTTGTGATGTTTGAACGCTCACCTCCACTCTGCTCTGGCAAGAGTCCACTTCGATGCTCGTTGAAGCTTTCCTGCGTAAGTACAGCGACTGAGCTCATGGTGAAAATCCCACGTAAACACGGAGTCCGAGTGTGCCACTGAAAGGACAGCGCATATCAAATTCATGAGCATGAAAAACACAATTGAACTGGGTTTTATTGATGGAAGATGCATTTTACACTTAATTCAACCCAACTACTGTCATTTCCAGAAAGGAAAAAAGTGCACTTTGATATCTTTATAGTGCAAGGATGAGATCATAAAAAGATGACTTCTGAAAGTGTTGTTCCTCTATAGCACAACACAACAGAAACTTCAGAAAAACAACTTCATTCTAACACTATAAATTAATGCTTCTTATAGGAAATCAAACTTTACATGTGGCAAGTGCTTCTAGATGTTGACATTTGTCCCAATTTTTTCTTACACCATTTTCACAAGGCCATCAAAAACAAAAATGTCTAAACACAAAAGTCAAAGGCTGAACACTGCAGTTTAGCTTATCATAGATGGACTTTGGGATTTCCAGTACTATCTAATCCACTTTTATCATAGGAAGCCAAGTTTGACTGATGATAGACCAGTTCAGAAAAACTGCATGACAAGAAGGAGCAGCAAGTAGTTGACATTTTCCTAGTAAAAGACTGAGGAAGCAGCTGCACAAAGTCTTTAAAGTCCCATTCAACAATATTTTTCTTTTGTCAATTATGTGAACCATTCTAAGTGGTCCTTTAATCATGACTGTGCAGTTTTTTTTAATGCCAAACTCAAAAAGCCTTTGTTTTTTTTTTTTTGTTTTTTTTTTTAGACTAAGCTAGCACTAGGTGCGCAAAAATTATGGCGAGCAATATTGGATCAATCCAGTCGTAAAGTTTTGAGCCAGAGGCCAGCTCGGACGAGGAAAATGCGCACAAGGGGCAGAGGAGCAGAGAGATAAGAGAGACTTTGGCACGCCCATTTCAGCAACTGTGTCAGTCATGTCTTTAACAAGCATCCGGTTTTCTGATCCAACGTGATTTCAATTAACACTCAACGCAGTTTTAATCATAAATTATTTTATATAGGCCTATTATGAGAAAAATGCAACAAGAACATGTTAAAAAAACAAAAAAAATATACTTTCATTGGGCTGGGTCTTTAATACGTCTAGTGCTGCTTATGGCTTTGCAATTGAAGTATGATCTGATCATTTCATTTCACCAATTCAATTTTATTTATATAGCCCAATATCACAGCCATAGCCGTCTTGTTAGACTGATTATCAATATATTGCAAGAAGCAAAAAAATTATAAAACATGAAAAAGTAAACAATAGCTGGTTGTAAATCAGACTAAGCTGAACAAACATCTCTGCCCTTACACCCTCCTTCGTAGTGAGGAGGGGGGGGGGACTAAGAAACCTCAGCGTTGCCCACATGAAGGAGGCATCCTCAACCCCGGACAGACAGGTGATGTGCTAGAACTATTAAAGAAAAGTGAGCTTCATTCATTCTATAACTACATGGTTGAATAACAAGTATATGTCTAATAAACAAACACGTCTAGATAAACCACCAAACAGTTTTATAATTCAATAGAAAATAAGGCATCAAATGAAGAATATTTCTCCTTTCACATCTCTTTGAAGGATAAGAGTCCAAACTTCCATTGCATGCCCTTTGACATTACTTAAAAACAGTAACGCTGTTCTCCACTGGTTGGGTGTTGAAATCTAAGTTCAGATTCTGTCTTTTCTTGGTAGATTTTGTAGCCCAAAGTTCTTAAGATTCATCTGGAAGCGGTTAACTGCAACTCTGATGTCAGACCAAGCACACATTTGGAGATCTTCCACAGAAAAGACCTTGGAGGGGAATTTGTTGCATGTATGGCGGTAGTAGCCAGTTACGCCCACCCCCCTTTATGCATAACACATTTGAGAGAAAACCCTCTCAGTGGCCTCTTCCTTGGCAGACTTTTTAACCTTATGTCTGCCACACTTGGAACTGACTGTGCCATTACAGTCATGTCAAGTTTTTATTTATTTTTTTAGTTTTTGGGTTACACTTAATGATTCTAGTAACTACAGAACCAGAAATCAGATAAAATCATGTTTGTCAAATTTGATCAGGGCATTTTTCAGAAGATTTCAACAGCTCTTTACATTTGACATCACATTATGAACTGGTCTGGATAAAGCAGTAAACACCAGAGGGAAAACTGTTTCCAACAGCAAAATAAACTGGAGCCAGATCAGGACACCAGGTAGCAACTAGGTTGTTAGGTATGCAAGCCAGCCAGTCCCATAGACATGCATTCACCAAAGTGGGGTTTGCTCCACCTAACTCCACTTGCCTGCAATGGTCGATTATGCAGGACAACATAAAGAAAGAGATTTTTTTGGGTGCACTCATCTTTTAGTAGTATATTTTCAATATCAGTGTAAGCAAATTTATTTTTGGTTTAAAATATGACATTGACATTTAACTCAAATTTCTCCCTGCTGAAAGCAGCTTTCAGTGTTTTTTGAAGAACATTTAGTACTTTCAGGTTTGCGTCAAGTTAAAGACCCACTCCTGTCATCTTTTGAGTTTGTTTTTTTAAGAGCGTTCCCAGTGGTCTTTAGTGAGAGTTTTGCTGTTTTAAGCAAAAATTTTGCTTAAAGCAAAATTTTAGAGTTTACAAGGTCAAAAATTTTGCTTAAAACTGTCGCTTTCTTAAACAGTTTGTGCAGAGCTGCAGTAGTTCATTAGAATTTTGCCCCCAAGTGATGGGCGGGATGGTTGGTGAACAGCAAACCTCCCTCATAGAAAAAGAAGAAAAGCCATAGAAGAAGAAACCACAAACCACCTCTGCCAGCTCACACACCGTTCCGAAGCCGCTTTGAGAGACACTTATCGGGAGACACCGTTCTCCTGAGTTCGGCAGCTCGCTTACGCACAGCAGCTGGACACATTACGGTCCAAAGCGCACACCATAACAAACAACACCCCCCTGCTCACAGACATGGGGTGGCATGGAGCAGCCAGCCAGTCCTGTTCGTGCTCCAAAGCCTCCTCTGGACCCGCAGACCATCAATGCATAACGTAAAAGCCAGCGCAGTAATGACACACAATCGGAATAAATTGTTTACACACGATACGACAAAAAAAATAAATAAAAAACCACAAACCAAAAAAAAAAATACTCATCTATTTTGATCTGAATACGTTTTTGATCCAAATGAGTGATCGGACCATAGTATCCCAAATGGCATGTTTACATGACGCATTTTTATTCTGATCAGGCTTTTTATCAAATTTCCTTTGTCAATGTAAACGCAGCAACTGATGTGAATGCATCTCAAGATTTAATATCCAATACAAATGTAATGGAGATTTATTTTTGCAACTGCTGAAATTGCTCACAAATGCGAGAGCGACCTTCAAGTTGACCAGTAATCTGAAAGTTAGAAAAGGTCCATTAAGACTGTTGTGGAGGTGGCGTATGACCACGCACATACAAAGCTTCAATTACTTCTTCAACCAAGATGATGCTGAGTCATGTATCCACACCATGTTCATCCTATGCATGTCTATGAGTACACCCACCATCTCTGCCTCTTATTTCTTTTTATTTAGAACTAGAGGAAGTGACACTGGTCATTCTAGAAAAAAAAAAGGATTTTAAATATATAATTGGTTATAATTAGAGGCAACAGTAGAACCACATAAACCACTTAAAAAAAAAAAACTTTTTTTTCTTAGCATTATCAACACCATGATACAACCAGAAGAAGAGAAACCAAGGCTAAACAGACTAACACTAATCAAGAGCTACCTTAGAAATTAGAGTTTACAAGGTCAGGTTTAGATTAGTTAAGGGATGAATTTATTCCCTTTTACTATGTCAAAGAAACTAGAACACAATATGAAAAAAAGCTTGTGTCCAGTACAATTCCTGAGTGTGAGCTTGAAGAGGAGAGCTCAGTTAGGCCTTGACAAACATTACGAAACAAAGTTGATAAAGTAAACAGTTTTGCTGACTGACAGCACAAACTAAATTCTGTTAAAGTAAGACAACACTTTCTGCACCCAACACTAAAAAAAAGAAGCATTACCAACATAATGGGAAGGTGTCATGGCCTTGGTTAGGGATATTAACTTAAAATTAGTGATGTCATGCGATTCATTTTTTGAGCGATTAATTAATCGCGGCTTGTAATTAATCTAATAAATCAGCTTTAAAATGATTCAATGTCTTGCTTTTTTTTGTTTTAGGGCTGTCAACATTAACGCACACAATCAATTTTTAAAAATGTACATGTTAATATTTATTACAGGTCAGAAGCAAACATCTTCCACTTTGCGTCAGACAGTTCAGGCTTCCATGGCATTCATTAATTTCTGAAAATACACACTTCATCGAGCACTATCCCAATTATAACATTGTCACTTAAATATTGCATCAATTATTTGTACTTTATTCTGATTTTTTTCGCTTTAGATCGCTTTTTTACAAAAAGCGGACTATTTCATACATGGTGCGGCCTGTTGTCACAGTAAGACAAGAACGCGTAACTGGGCCGGCAGACGTCAACTGCAGCGGCAAAGGAAAGCATTATTTATGCTGATTGTCACAATAAGTTTAATAAAACATCAGTTCAGAGAGAAAGTTAATCTCTTACTACTTGTTTTGGTCCAGAAGATGAAACAAAAAGTTTGTTTTAAAGAAGCCTGAGCAGTGATATTGAACATTTGGGCTATGTGACCGGAACTACTATTTGTGCGTGTAGGAGTCAATCAGATCTAAGTATTCACCCAGACCATTTAAAGTGCAGAAACACAATGTTAGTTTCTTATGGCTGTATATCAGCATCTTTGTTTTCTTGGACTAATACCGCAGACAAAAGTCTTTACAGTTGTTAAGAGTTCTGCTTATCTTACTGTTTATGTGTTTTGTGGACACAAATTACATTTCTGGCTTATCTGAGTTAACACTTTACAAACTGAAACATTTCAGACAGTAAAAATGAAGGAACATTTTTTTCTTTGGCCTTTTTTGTTTAAAAACTGAATATTGTTGCATAAATTTATCTAGTAAATCATTGTGATTAATCGTGATTTTTTTTTTGTAAATAACCATGGTATGAGCGGGGTAATATTCTTCCAGGTGTACATTTTCAGACATAAACTGACGTCATAGAAGTAAAAGATTAACACGAGAAAATAATAATAAAATAAAAAATTAAATTAAGAAAAAAAAAAAAAGAAAATCACTGGTTAAAATGTCTAATAAATCACGATTAACACGATAATTTGACAGCCCTACTTAAAATATCGTAAATAAAAGTTCAACAAACCGCTAAATTCTAGTCTGACAGTCTCTCCAGGGTCATAGTTTTCTTATTCAAAAGTCAGTTTGTTTACATTCTGAAATAAGTATTTGTAACAACTTACCAGCTAAATGGTCAGTTACCAGATAATCCGTCCTGTAAAATGCAAGTTCCCGTCAGCCTGCCAGCTTTTGTCTGGAAATCGAGGACAACAGATAACTGTAAGAAGCACTTTAAGATCAGATGCAACAGTTTTCCAAGCGCTAATGTTTCAGACACCATCCTCATTAGAACGAAGGTTCCTCTGCTTTCCTGGTGGGACCAATGATCTGAAATGTAAAGGTGTAAAGACAGAGCAGGAGCAGGCAAAAAAAAAAAAAAAAAAAAAGTCCTCAACCTCCAGTAACTGCAGTGTAGACAGTCTCCCTGAGAATTACCATTGTCAGGAAACCAAAAAGGAGCTGAACATCAGAAAACAGTTAAGAAAAAAAAAAGAAACTTTAAGACTCCAGAAAAGTACTGATACCCTTCTAGAGCTGAGTTGACGTAGTCTGTCCTTTGAATCCCTTTCAACATTTTCATTTTTAGCCTAAATTTACTTTGCTGCAATTACAGCACAGCCATGGAATGGCAGAACTCAACTGTCTGGCTCCAGATTGGTTTTTATGCAACATCTGAGAAGCAAGGACCTTGTTAAAGTCCCACTCCGATGATTTTTTGATCTACTCTAAAAGCATTCCTAGTGGTATTTTTAAATTATGCGTTTAAAAAAAAAAAAAAAAAAAAAAGTTTTCTAGTACATATTTTAGAGCGGCAGTTTTGGGTGGGACTACTGGCACAGAGTAAGCCCTTCTCCACTTCCTGTCACTCATCTGTTTACACCCTCTCTTGCTAGCTTACAGCTCCTCACACATCCAACCTAACATTACTGTTACAACAAAAATGGCTAGCAATATTGGAGTTATCCAGCCGTACAATTTTGAGCCAGGTCAGATGACGAACAAAAATGTTTATGGATCTAGTCAGCTGCAAGGGGATGCATCAAAATGGAGCGGAGCAGGGAGCTTGAGGACCGCTGACTGTAGCATCTATATCACGCTATAAGCTTTTTTAAACAGTGTATTTTTCGTTTGCTACTGATTCAAAACGATTTGAATAAAGAAAAACTCAAAACAAAAGTTTAAGATTAATCTTCATGCATGCCCTTAATCATGAGACAAGTGCCACTAGAAAATGTAAAAACACCAAAAACATTGGATTTATCTGAGTGGATCTTTAATGTGCAAGCAGCGATGATAAAAAAAAAGAGGCTGATCAATGAACAGCTGTTCAATATCCACCTTCGTGATTCTAGAATGGAAGAACATGTCAATACTTTCACCTTACCTCCTTCATCACCATCTCTAATACTGCTGCAGAGAACAAAAGCCATGCTGCAGCCCTACTGACAACAACATAGTTTCAGACCATGTTCCTTGAATATCTCCACTACCATATGAGGGCCAAGAAGGTTAGACCCAATTCTTCACATACCAAACTTAGACATTTCCCAACACTCCGCTCTGGAAGGAGGCTGCAGTCAACCAGAGCCAGAACCTCCAACCATTCCTAGAAACCTGTAATAACGGCTTCAATACTCAATAGCTTTGATGTAACTGGTTCTGTTCTCGTCTATAGCAGTCTAAATATTGGCTACAATACATGTGATTCTGCTGTCAATATTGCATGGATGATTTCAAGTTAAACCTGAATATAAGAGTCCCATCAAAACTCTGCAATAAGCTTTAGACTTAGACTTAAGTCTAAAACTTATTGCAGGAGGTTGTTTGGTCTGAATACAAATAAATTGATAGATCAATATTTGCTAAAGCTTGACTGAGTTACCAACAGGTTAAGGCTGACGTGTTGCTCCCTGTGGTTAACACGCAGCCTGACAGCATCGTAGTCTTCATTATGCCCCAAATCCTAGCTTACGTACTTAAGCACCTAGTTAGTACCGGTCAACACCATTTCAAGTTAACTAGCTGACAGCTGCCAGCGAGGCATACTGCTAGCTGCTGTCACGCTCACAAACCTCGATCAACTACGAAAATTCTCCCAGATCAGGTCAAAGCGGTGCGATTTTAACTATATCGGGCAGTAACGTGATAGAAAATAAACTGGTCTTTGTTCACAAGTGAACAAACCCGAATAACCTGGACGGTTAGCTCCAGAGCCTTAGCTAGTTAGCAAACTTGCTAAAAAAACTTTCACTGCTGTGTGACACGTAGCTCATCGGCTAATGGGTAGCTTGGCTTACCCAAGACCTTTACAGAACTTCAGACGGAGGCTTTTTTTTTTAATGTATAACTCTCATTTATTACCTCGTTTTGATAGAAACCTATTTATTTCACACAAACCACCAACGTTTAGTCCTAACTCAATTTTGTAAACGCCGGCTAAAAAAAAAAAAAAAGTACTAAATGAACTGTGTCTAGCAAGCTAGCGTTAGCTTCCATCAGTTTGTTCTAGCTGGCGGAGTCCACGTAGGCACACAGCTGAGCAGAGCTGACACCGACTCAGGCCGGCACATGCTCCGGCTCGGCCGGCTCTGGACCGAACAGGGATTCGGGGGGGACCGATCGAACTCATACGTGACGACCAGAGAGCAGTGTCGGTCAGAAAACAACCAAATACTCACTTATTTATTTCCTCGTCTGCCCTGAAGGTGCAGAAGCTCAGATGAAATTCCACTGGCGAGAGGGTGGGAGTGAGCACTCACGGATATATAGCAGCGCTGGCGACCAATCACGTCCCTCTACGTCACACTGGAGAGTCCGGCTACAAATAACTTGTCTTCAACAGAAGAGCTCAGTGCGCCTGTGCAAATTCAGAACTTCGGTCACTTTGAGCCTAAAATCCAACCACTGACAGTCAATGAGAACCGGACACATCACCCCCCTTCCAAACAGGAAGTACCCGCTGGTCCCAAGGCACCAAAACCCCAATGACTTCTACTGAATGATAATAAATAAACAAACAGCTATAACTGAGTCATTCTTTTTGTCAGAATAACCACTCTTGCTGTGGTACCTATTTTAAACATGTTTTTGCTAAATCTTTTTTTTTTTCATTAATCTTTTCCTTATTGTAAGTTATTCCAGCTATAAACTGGCCAATCAGATGCCTCAGTAAATGCATGTGGTACCCACCAGCCGCCATCTTGAACGTTCAAACCATTTGATTGAGAGATTCTTCCATAGGCAAATATTATCACTGGACGAATCGGGGTGTGACATCACCCATTAAAACGTCTTTATCTACAGGTGTCGTGAAATGAAGCCAATTCAGTCGCCTTTTTTTCACGATACAGGCGCCGCCATTTGGATCCAGGCAACAGTGATTGGTCCAAGTTGGTCTGAGTCATGTTTTTAGGGGAGGTACAGTTGCCAATCATGAGTGAGCTTGTTCAAAGTTCAACACCCCTTCCACTGAAAGAGGGCTCGGGAGAATCTGTCAATCAAACCTTTGAGGTGGGGCAAGTGGGCACTGCATGCTTTTACTGAGGCATTTGATTGGCTAGTTTATAACTTGAATAACTTGCAATAAAAAATATCATGAAAAAACATAGGATTAGCAAGAACGTGTTAATAATAATGAATCAGAGCAAGAATGGTTATTCAAATAGAATGACTGAGTAATAACTTTTTGTATCTCAATAGAAGTCTTGGGATTTTGGCTTCTTGGAGCCAGCAGGTACTTCCTGTTTGGAACGCGAGGGGGTTGTGGTGTCCAGTGATTCTACAGTCTATGGATTCTCCCAAGCCCGCTTTCATTGGAAGGGGTGTGGCTTTCTAACCAGATCACTCCTGATTAGCGAGAGAGGTTGCCAGAGAAATGATGACTAAGACCAACTTGGACAAATCAATTCTTAATAATGTCATCTGGTTCCAACATGGCGACGTCCGTATTGCAGAAAAATGGCAATTGAATTTACTTCAACTGGAGCTAAGGCACTTTCTGTGGGTGATGTCACAGGCACATGTGAGTTTAATTGGATTCATTGACAATTCAATGAATCAAATTAAACTCACCTTTCACAAGGAAGTGAAGTCACATGCTCCAATCAACTGTAAAAGTTTGCCACAAATTTCACTTTGAAGGAGGTTTTACAAACCTATGTGGTCACAGCTTCATTAGACCCCCATCCACATTACAAATCTTCTTTAGCCAGTTACGAAAGCAAACTTTTTCCGAATGAACAGATCCCTTTTGTCCTGTTTATTACTGGAATAGTTTGTCTTTTTATCCATTTTGTTGAGAATAATGTCCCTAAATCTGTACTAAAATTAAAACAGGCACATGACCAAAGAATGTTTCCAGTTTGATGAACATAAGCAAAGAAAGCTAAATTTCGAGATGAGTTGAGTAAGTGTAGGGTCAAAGAATTTCCCCAGGATTGACTTTTAGTTGTTTAGTTATCTTTTATGTTTTGTTGGTGTGTATGTGTTTTTTGTAATAAAAAAAAAAAAAAACACGAGTCATGGAAATCACTTGTGTGAAATTAGGGTTATTTGATTGTTCAATCCTTGGAACTAAAGTCTGTCATCTACAAGAAAAGGAGTCGTTTGTGTGAACTCATTCAACAGATTCAAGGCTGGACAGTTTAGTTTGTACAAATAAAGGCTCTGTAGCTTTTTACACTACAAGAGCCATTTGCTTCAGGTTTTTACAGTCCAAAACCCAATGAGAGCCACAGTCTCACCTCACTGTTTAGAAAAGTACACTATCATTTTATGAAGTGATATTTGTGCCACCACATTGTGAACAAAGGTTACAATTCTAAGATAAAAAATTCCTAAATTGTGAACGAAATGCTCAATTTTAAAAATAAAACTTTCAAAGTGGCAACTAAAAATATTAAATGTTTACTTTCAAAATCTTTGTCTTTGCTTTCAAAATACATACACATCTTTTCAGATGCGTTGTCTCTCATCTTACTTTCTCCCTAGCTTTGTTTTTGTGTTCAATACTTTCAGTTTAGCATGACGTTTGTGCCACCAAACAGCCAATCACAGACAAGAAGATTAATGCTGATTGGCTAGATTTGTGACGGTAGGCAGATGAGGTAACCCAGGAGCAGGAAGAACACGAACACAGGTGCTTTAGTCTAGACACGAGTTTTAATACAAGTCCAAGAAAGTACAACTATGAGGAACAAAGACGCTGAGACAGAAAACAAGGGGGAACACACCAAATAAATACACAAGAGGATAATTCAATATATGTGGCGACCATAGGAGGCCACAGGGAGGGGAGGGTGTCCATGACAAGATTCTATCCTATCAAATCTCTATATTTATCTAAAATTGTGTCTGCTACGGAGGCTAAGAAGCCGAACAGACTGTTTTACTCGGACATTCAACTTGCTCTTTGGCTGAAGACATTTCATTCAGTCAGATTTGTGAATTTATGGCTGAGGATCTCCTGAAACTATAAAATAAACTGTTTAAAATGTATCTGCTGACTTTACACTAAACAGGCTTTTGTGATCTATATAACCTCCAGAGCAAAATATTATATTATATAAATATCACTATTTATATAGTTTTTTTCAGATGTGTTTAAAGAACATATTATCTTCTGCTGCACAACAGTTTTTTAAAATTAGATTAACAGACATGTAATGAAAGGAATGGTGGCCAACCAAAGTAGACGAGAGATGCACCGAAGTGAACATTTTTCTCTGAAGCTGAATAATAATTAAAATTTCTCAATGCCTCTTGATTTATTGTAATGTTAGCAGTGTTTTTTTTAAAGAGTTTAATTAAAGAAAACAGCAGTTTACAAAGCTACAAACATTTAAAAAGTAAATGACAAAACTTATATAGCAAATTTATTTTTTATTTAAATTGTTGCCATTTTACATCATACCAAAAAGCCCCAGTGGAGGGATAAAAGAGCCACATGTGGCTCTGGAGCCTCAGGTTGGTATAGCACCTTCTACATACATAGGTAAATGAAAAAGGCTTTACAGAAAAAGAAAAGCTTTTGCAAGATGTTGCAGGATAGATAGAGTCACAGTTTTCCAGCCCAATCATCATCTAAAATCCACCAGCTCCCACAAAAAAACATCAAAAAATTAATCAGTGTTTAATTAGATGTAATTAGTAGTAATTGATAATCTGTTATTCATTACTTTTTTGTTCGAAACTCCAACTTTCAGGCATTTTAATGATGTTACACCCACCATTTTTACAGGTAGTAAGCAATATGATGATCTCCCAGTAAACTTTATCAAAAAACACAGGAGATTAAATGTGAGCTCACGTTAACACCCCCAGCCTTTCTCAAACATTAAGAACAAAACACCAAAAAAAGAAAGAGAAGAAAAAAACACAAATAATCTAATACAAGGGGTTCTGGAATAACTTATCATGAACAAAAGTGGATATTGTTCTTGTATTTTATGAATTTAAGTGAGGTATAAAAGCCTAAAAGCAAATCTCCCTGTGAAACGTAGTGAAGAGTAGTTGGGTTTTTAAAAACCTGTTCTTGTGAATACAATTTAAGTGTAGTCTAAATTAAACATTAAAAATTACAATTAACTTATCATTTGAGATTGTCATCTGAAAACATCATGATCCCTAAAGAATCCTGTCTGACCCCATCTGTCAATCTGTTCATCACCACAGAAAACAAGGAGCTCAAAGCTGATCATTGGTGTAGTCTCACCTCCACCTTGAACCCCTCTGTCTCACCTACAGAACATCCCACCTGTCTTCCAGCGCTCATTCATGCCCTGAACTCCATCGTTCTTCTCGGACACTCCAGACTCATCCAATCCACAGCTCCTCTTTCTGTATCCTGTCATAGACTTTCTCTAGATCTACAATGACACATGCAGCTCCTTCTGACCTTCTCTGTTCTTTTCCAGAAACATCCTCAAAGCAAATGTTACATCTGTGGTTTTCTTTCTCTGCATGAAACTGTAATGTTACTCTCAAATGTTCCCTTCTGCCTCGGTCAATCTTACATTATTCTTTCTCATAGCTTCATTGTAACTCATCAGCTCTTTTCCTCTTTAGTTTCTACTTCTCTGCATGTCTCCCTTCTTCTCAAAAACAGGCATCCGAACATTTCTCTATTCTTCAGACATCTTGTCACTCTAGTCTACCAGATCTTGTTAAACAGTCCAGTCAGAAACTTTTCTGTCACCTCTCCTGCACTCTTCATTACTTCCATAATGATAATAAACTTATAAATTATAATGAACTTACAGTATGACCAATTGACTTCTGCTCTTCTTACTCCTCTTCATCCTCAATGATCTTTACTACTTCCTGTTCCACAACAGCCTCATCTTCTCTTCTGTGCTCTCCAACATTTTCCTCATTCATCCGATCTTGAAAGTTCTTTTTCCATCTTTCCATCAACCATGTGGAACCTGCCAACACAATTCCATCTCTGTTCTTGATCATCCTAACCTGCGACACATTCTTCCATCTTTGTTTCTCTGCCTTATCTGTACAGATCAACCTCTCCTTCCTTTGCGTATAACCTGTCGTTCAAACCCTCATATGCCTTTTGTTTGTCCTTTGTCACCTCCGTTTCCACCTTGTGCTGCTTCTCCCTGTCTACTATCTTCTGCCCTCTTAGTGTTAGCCAGCCGTTTCTCTAAACACACTCTTGAACTTCTTCTTTCCACCACCAAGTCTCAATATCTGCTTTCCTTATTCTAGACCAAATTTCTTCCTCTCAGTCTCCATAATCCCTTTAGGTGTAGGTGTCCAGTCATCTGGAAGAACCGCTTGATCTCCCAAAGTCTGTTTCAACTCTTCCCTAATAGTCAAATAACACTCTTTCTTTTTAAAATTCCTCCATTTGATGCTCTGCTCTTTCTCTTATTCTTCCTCACCACCAGCCATCCTCACACTACCATCCAATGTTGTCTGGCCACATTCTTCCAAGCCATAAGTTTGCGGTCACTGTTCTCTGTCAGATTAGAATGTCTGAACAACATGTAGTAAACTTGTGTGCTCCTCCCTCCACTTCCATATGTCACCCTTTGCTCCTCTCTTTTTTGAGAAAAATGTCTTCTATTGTTTTGGCAAAGTCCACCACTATCAAAGCATTGTGCTTTCCTGTCCTGAACACCAAACTTCTCCATCACTTCCTCATTACCACTGTTTTCCTTCAACCACATGTCAGTTAAAGTCTGCTCTATCATTCTTACTCTCTCCCCTCTAGAATACCCTGAATCTCCTCATCCATCTCCCTCCAGAATTTCTCCTCCTCTTGCTCACATCTTACTTGGAGAGAGTGGAGAGTGAGAGAGAGAACTGCTGAGAGCATTCAACATCACACCTTGAACTTCCAGCTTCAGACGTTTCCCCCCCACCTGACCCTCTCATCATCTCCAGAAAACTTTTGATAAACTCCTCAAAGTTCTCTCCTCCTGTGGTCCTCTTTCCATCCACTCTATAATGAAACAGCTTGAACCTGCTCCCAATCTATAAACCTTGTCCCTTTCCATCAAGTGATCCACTTTTCTTCTTTACATCATCTCAAGAACTCTTTCGTTTTCCTGATGAACTCTCTTCAATCAAAGTTCCTACTTTAAATCCTACACTCCTGCCACTCCTTTTCTCTATGCTTACAGTGACACCTTCTTCCTCTCCTTTTTCCATCAGCAACAGTCTAATGGTGATCGTTGTTAACCCAGGCCACAATAGTACCAGTGAAGTTTATGAAGCATGTTTTTGGACTGTGGGAGGAAGCCGGAGCGCCCAGAGAAAACCCACACATGCATGATAAAAACATGCAAATTCCACACAGAAAGGGTCCAGCAAGGGTTTCAAACTAGGACCTTCTTACTGTGAGGAGACAGCGCTAACCACTGTCTTACATGTCTTAATAATAAAATTCCTTTCAAAATAGTATGCTTCTGTTGTGAAACTTTCTTTTTAAATTTGCTGCATTGGCTCCCTGTGCATTTCAGAATTGATTTTAAAGTTCTTTTATTGGTTTAAAAATGTTTTTATGGTCTTGGGTCGTCACATCTATCTGATGTGATTTTACAGTGTGAGCCTGTGAGGATGCTGTCCCTCCACCCTCACTGGATTAAAAGGTCATGTATTCACTGTGAACATTTATTATTTTGTTTTCTGTAAAGTCTATGTTCTGCCAGGTGTCCTTTTCGTCCAAGGCTGACCTGTACAGGATGTCCACTTTGGTGCACACAAGGAGACAAACCAGAGGAGGATCAGCTGGGGCTTATTAACTGCTTACCTTCCAGTGGATTAAGCCATCAGCTGAGACAACAAAGAGGAGCAGAAGCATAGAGTAACTTTCTGTTTTTCTAGATGTTTTATGTAGTTTTGTTTCTAATAAGATCATGGTCCTTTTATTTTCATGTTGCGATGCATGCTGAGTTATTTTCTGATCTGTTTAGCCCGTTAGTTTACCTGGGAATGGTGCTGAATTCCATCCCAATAAATGGAGTTGGTAGATCCCAGGAAATGAAAGGGAGGATTGTATGCTGACGGGAGACAGAGAGATGAGGTCTCCATGCTGTTTGCTGGTCTGTGTGAGTCCTAATACATGTAAGGCATTGTGAGCTCTGACAACTGCTGCTTCCCTGTAATTCATTCATTCATTCTGACTATTTGTTGACAACCTTCTGGGTTCTTCATCCTGGTTGGAGGGTTCAGCACAGAGCAACCCCACAGAGCCCTCATGGATCTTGACAGAATATATTTAACAACAACTATTTTACTTTAACACATTCTATGGAAATATGCTTTAACACAAAGTTCAACTAAATGCAAGCTGTAAGCATGTTTGTAGATCAATGCAGCAGATGTTTTGGGAGCTACTACTAGCTTAAGCATCTTAAGATCTCTCTGTTCTTCTCGTCCCTTTCAGCTGTTGAAACAAATTTGTCGTACTCCCACCTTTGGCAGCTACAACCTTCAAGCAGGGTTTACTGCGTGTGGTTTGATGCTCAAAGCACCACTGGTCACCATTTCATTTTTTCCTTACCAGCCAAGTTAGCCGGTGGATGAAAAGATCTACCAGTCAGGCACATTTTTTACCAAACAAATGATTAAATTTTACAAAGAAAAACTAAAGGTGTTGTTTAAAAAAATGTTATGTTGAACGCAAAGAGAGGAAGTCACAAATTTCACATTTTATGTGACTCTGATTTCTAATCAGCCTTTGCTTTCTGATTTTGGCATTTTCTCACAGTCTATAAAGTGTTTTATTTTCTATCACAAATGAGTTGTTTCTTCACTTTAGCACAGCTAAAAAGTGCCCCCGTACCCCCTATGAGGAGAGTTGTCAGTCACCTTTAGTCTGAACCATTGACATGTAGAAAATGGAAATTTTTTTTTTTTTAATAAAATAAAATTGCATAAAAACAATTTACAAAAAGTATTAACACACCTTTAATGTCCTCTAACTGTAAAGTCCAGTTAAAACATGCTGAGAAAACAAGGACAGATTACTTAAGGGCATCAGACTGACAGAAAATGTACTTTTTTCCTAAATCTGCCTCTAGGAGATTCAATTTTATATTAAATCCTAACAGAAACACCATAAAAACATTATGTTTTAGATTCTTCTGTCATTGCCAGTAAAGATGCAGCACTCTCATGAGGGGGGGCTTTTTTCGGTTCAACGCCAGCTCTGTAATGTTAGATATTGTTGATGAAGTTTCATTCAAAGTGGATTCACGTCTGTTATTGTATTTAGAAAATAACGTTTTTATGAATGTCCCATAACTTAGGCTTTTTGTATTTATCCGCTATGTATTAAAGTCTGCTCTGTGAAAACATTCTTTGACTTTAAACCAGTTTGTGGTCACAAACTGGCGACAAGCGGAACAGCTCGTTAGCATAGCATTGGTTGTAGCATAATAGCATCAGTGTGTAACAACACGGCTTTCTCAAATCCCTTTTTATTAAACTACTGTTGTTGCTGTGAGTCCAGCCGGTTTATCCTCCATCTCTGTTCAGATCCCAGGGTGACGAGCCAGACAAAGAGCGGTTAACCAACTCCTTCATGAGAAGAAATACCAAAGATCCCATTGCGTCGCCCGGATTGGCGTTACTGGGGCCTCACCCTGGAGCCAGGCCTGAGGTTGGGGCTCGCAGGCGCCTGGTGGCCGGGTCTTGACCAAAAGAACGAGGTCCCGGATCCAAGCGGCTGAAATGAGCTTCCTCCGTAGGGTGGCTGGGCGCTCACTGAGAGATAGGGTGAGAAGCTCGGTCACCCGGGAGGAGCTCGGAGTAGAGCCGCTTCTCCTCCACATCGAGAGGAACCAGTTGAGGTGGCTCGGGCATTTGGTTCGGATTCCCCCTGGACGCCTCCCTAGGGAGGTGTTCCAGGCATGTCCCACTGGGAGGAGGCCCCGGGGAAGACCCAGGACACGCTGGAGAGACTATATCTCTCGGCTGGCCTGGGAACGACTCGGGGTCCCCCCAGAGGAGCTGGAGGAAGTGGCCGGGGAGCGGGAAGTCTGGGCATCTTTACTTAGACTGCTGCCCCCGCGACCCGGTCCCGGATAAGCGGAAGAAGATGGATGGATGGATTTTTTTTCCTTTTACATTTTTGTTTTATCGCCAGTAAGGGATCCTCTACATCAGTGACGGAGCCTTTCCTCTCAGTGAATAGGGATCTCCCGGGTCTTTCTCCTTGCTTAGTATGAAGATATATATATATATATATATATATATATATATATATATATAGTTTTTGTTCAAAGGAGTAAACAGACATCTTCCATCAAAAATATACAGACTTCTTATAAAATCATCATTTTATTTGCTCCCCTCAATCTACCTAAATCTAATAAAAAGTAGACAGTTTTAGAAGTGAACACCCCCCCTCAGGAAACCATGCATTGTATCAGTGCGTGCAAAACCGTTTAGAGATGTAGGTTTCCCCGAAACAGATGGATCATAACATTAAAATGACCTGATACCATCTGCAGGTGAGTTACAGTATGTTGCTGGTGAAATTCTGTTTAACATTACTATGAGAAAAACTGTTAAGACACCCTGATGTCACTATAGTGTTCTCGCAATCAATTTTTAACTGCTTTATCATCTTCTGACAGAAACATAGTTCAGGGTCATCTCTTCAATGAAGGTAGAAAAGCGCTATATAAGTTTATACCATACGCTAAAACTAACAATGTCAAATCTACTGTTGTCGTGATATTTTGGAACGTGTCAGATTGGGTAGCCGGTTATATAGCTGCGAGATTCTGAATCAAAACACGATTACAAACTCACTGACAGGAACAACGTACCCCACAGCTTCTTCAAGGTGATCATCTTGAGAAATATGAAAAGCAACATCTGGACAAATGAAATAAACATTATGAAATTCAGAAAACTGAAAAAGGTCTGTTTCTACCACAAGACCGATATTCAAACAAGCCTGAAACTGTCCCTAAAAAAACACACGAGGCATGGCCTATGTAATCCTCTGCAAAGCTCCTGTGAACATTGTTTCAGTTTATAAAATAATCTGGAAGTATGAGTCATTGAAGTTACTGGTTTAAATGCTACAGAATTTTTTTTTTTTTTTTTTTGCTATTTTCATTATGTTTTGCAAGAATTTTGGCAGCAGATGAGCTTTTGTAATGAACCCTGAAGCCAGTGAAGCATGCAGTTTTACTCTTGTTCATTTCCCAGTGCAACTTCTTCCACTTTGCATACTTTTTTATAAGATGTCTCTGAAATGAAACCAGTTTTTCTGTGCAGCCATGCGGCAGATAGCTGAGTCATAAAGCACAGGACATGAAGAACACAAAATGAAATAAAAAGCAATATTTGTTTTAAAAATATACACAATTATCATTATTTAGCTTACATAAGACTCTGAGAGTACCTCAAGACTCTCAGACTAAAGTCTTTTTGCATGGGCAGTGTGAAAAGGTTTTTTTTGCAACAATATTAAACACACAATTACTGATAAAAATACAGCCAACCAAGTGTCAAAACAAAAATATAACATAAATACAATATTTTTATGAATCGTAAAACTAAAACCCTGTGAAGACAGAGAAGTGTATATTTCTTGACCACAGGGACGATTTCACTCAGAGAAGTTAATCCAATCACTTTGCAGTCTTTTTTCTGTTAGGTAATGTTAGGTAATACATTCTGTTAGGAATGTATATTGTAAGATACATGTAATAAAATTTACAGTATATGTAGAGTAAAATATTTTTAAAAAGCAATCCAATATTTTAAAATCCTTTTAAAAATTAGGCTTCTAATGAAATCAACATACAATCAAAAATCAAATTCCATCCATCTATGCAACCATTTAGCCATCTTCCATTGCTTATTCTGTCCAGTCTGAAAGTTTCTGTGAAGAGGGATCGCAAAGAATTCCCAGTTCTGTCAAGGGGGTTCCAAAGGGCTCTCTGGCCTGCAGAGAGACACTCTCCCTCCAGCATGTCTTGAGTGTTCTCCTGGGGCATTTGTCCAATGGGACATACCCAAAATACTTTCCTAAGGAGGCCTGCTCCTCCTCCTCGGCTCCATATGTAACAGCTCAACCATACTAATACTTTTAGGCTTTAATCAAAATTAAGGTCAGAATTCTACTTGGAATGACTTCCAAAGTAAAAAAAAAAAATTATATTTAGAAGGCTCTCCACAATAACACCTAATATTTTATCAGCTGATTGTTTCAGTGAGAAACTGCAGAAAGAAGCTGTGACTCCACAATCATGAAGCCAGAACATGAAGCTTTCAAAGGTTAAAACAACATTGCTAAGCAGGCAGGTGATCAAAACTTTCCAAGTGACTTCAGTAAAGTTGCAGCATAACCACAGTGCCAGCAGAGTCAAGTGGTTTCAGTTTGTTAAACAATCCAGTAAATTGGTCAAGATATTTAAGTCTGTTTCAGGGAAGGAGCAATAAATCTGAATGCCGTCTGCATACAAATGATAGGAAATGGGGCTAAATTTACTAATTAGTTTGCCAAAGAGGAGTCATATGTAAAATGAATAAAAAAGGGCCCAGGACTGAACCTGGGGGATTGCCACAAGAGGTTTATGAACCTACAGCAATATTAAAAGTTCTTTCACTGAGGTATGAGACACACCAATCTAAAACAAACCCAGACAGACTATAATCATCTCGAAGACAAGCAATCATAATGTTGTGATCAACAGTATCAAATGCAGATTTCAGGTGCAGACAAGCAAAGGCAGTGAAATGGCCAGAATCTGCTGCCATGAGCACATCATTAGAGACCTTTAATGGAGCTCTTTCAGTCAAATGATTCTTCTTAAAACCTGACAGAAAAAGATCTGAAATATTATGTTGTTCTAAATACAAATTTAGTTGCTCAGCAAATAACTTCTCCAAAATTTTAAAGACAAAAGGAAGCTTTGAAATGGGTCTAAAATGTTATGGATCAAAGGTCAGGCTTTTTTTTTAATATGTGAGTGATAAGGGCATGCTTTAAAAAAGAGGGTACAGAAGTCAGAGGTTAATGAGTTCAACAATAGTCACTGTCGATACTTTGAAATACTTTTTAGGAAAACAGGAGTGGCATCAAGAAGGCAAGATGATGGTTTGATCTTCTTCAGTAGAGAATGAACATCCTCCACAGTTACTGGAGAGAAGTTAGACTATGACGGTGAATGTCGAGAGCACAGGGAGGCTGGAATGTCTGCTCCAACATCCAAGGCCCTGGAGAAAAACCTGAAGAAATGTGCTACCATCAGATTGAGATAGTTTAGGAAATTGATTGGTAGAGGGAGAAACAAGCTCATTTAGTGCGTGGAGGATATTTTTGGATTCCGTCTATTTTTTTAGATAAGTTTAGTGAAGTACTTGTAGCCTTCGTCAAACTTTGAGCGTGTTGTCAGAGAGAAATGATCCAGATTCATTTAATACTATCCATTGGAATTTGGGGAAGCAGCTGTGCAGTATTCTGCAGACAGGATTACTGACATTTGTATTTTTGTATTTTCCATTACAGTAAGTAAGGTTAAATTTTATTATTTACGTAAAATTGTGTTAAGCAGCATTTAGTTGTCATCTTTGCCGGTCTAAATCCGTAAACCGGAAGTAACTTTACACACTGTTTCTGTGACAATGATCAATTGGGCGGTTTTTTTCTCTAAATTTGCAGGAAAAAAATTGCTTTGGTAGTACTTTAAGGCAGTATCCTTAAAGTTTATTTTATTTCTACATACTTTAAACTTAAAATTTAGCCTGAAGAAGTATTCAGTTAGTATACTTTTAAGGCTACGTGTACGTGGTCTTTAGCATACTTGTTACACTCAAGTATACTTAATAAAATAAACTCCAGGTGTACTACAGTTTGCTTTTGTTAAGCTAAAGTATTTTGTTAAGCTAAAGTATAACAAATGTAAATACGTTTACCTTTAGGGAATGTTATGTTATCTTATGTGAAAATATTTGTGTAAAGACAATCACAATTTTCCTTTTTTGAGACCAACTAATTTATGTCAACAAAGTTGTTGTTAAAGCAAAGTAATCTGTGACCGAATTCGTTTACTGTGTACGGTACTTTGGTGTTTGCTGTAAAGCGACCGGTAGGGGGAGCTCCATCCTTAGGTTAAAGAGCTTTCTGCCTTTCAATCTTTTTTAAAACTTTGATTATCATGGTTTAGTTATCGCTCGGTGGAACCGGCTATACACAGCGCATCACATTCCCCATGAATGTCAGTCAAATCTATAGAAAGACTAGATGAGCGGTGTCGTGACAGGAGTCTATCCAAATGGGAACATTTAATGACGGGCCTGTCTGTGGTTCCGTTAAGATTCAAGACGAACCTCATCTCAAACCTCACTTTTAGAGTAAAATACTTGCTTCAACAAAGCTTTTATTTCGTGAGGGTTAAGTTAACACAAAAGTGTGTCAAAAATATATTTTTTAAAACTTTACTCCATCTCCCTTTCCGTAGAAATACCTGTTTTTCGACATGCTGCTCCTAAATCGGTGTGAAAAGAAGGTCCATCTCTTCTTCAAGGACTCCTCTCCGTGGTCACCTCTGGACCAATCGCGGCACGAACGTGCCCACATTCAGCCAATCACAGAGCAGGGTGAGTGCGCACTCTGCGTGACGTCGACAATGGACAGAAGCGGCGACCTGCTCGTTGTTACCAAGTTTTAGCGTTTTACCTGATTCTTTGCGCAAAACGGTGAGTTAAACTTCGCTTTTAGAGGACGTTTTTGTTTTGTAATTGTGATTATTTTATGGCAGACATGTTGGCTAAGAGTTTAAACTTCGTCTTTGCCGCTCGTCGGACACGTACCGAGCGGTGAAGCTCTGCTTCGCGAAACGAAAATAAACTTCCACCGATACTTCTCCGTGCACGCGGAATGTCTTACAACGGATACTTTATGTCTTTGTACAACAAAAGTCTAACATCTGAAAACTTTTGGAAGTTTTACAAATATATGTATGCATTTTAAAAGAAAAAAAACTTTATTTAACATGAGATTTAAAAAAAAATGTCTACTCTTCTATGGATGCCTTTAAACTAATCGAGTCTATTTATAGTATCAAGAATACTTTTAAAACCTAATAATGCCATTTTCAAAATCAAGTTTAGTCACAATCTGGTCATTTATTTCCCTTCACCAGAATGAAAATGGCCTTTTGTTTTATTGACATAAACGTGTTTACTCCATGTCTGCCTGCAGGAGCCAGCAGCTTTAAAAACTGATGGGGGAAATAGAGGGTTCCTATCGAGTTCTGCAGACCCCAGGTACGAGGCTGGGAGCCCAGTTTAATGCCGGGATCAGTACCCTGGAGGCCGGCCAAAGTCTCAGCGGTAACATGGTCAGTGGGAGCAGGAGCCATGGGCGAGGCCTGCAGGTCCGTGTGCAGGGTCTGGACGATTCCCAGGAGTTCTTTGACATTGATGTAAGTTGGGCTTGTTGCATCATGGTTTTCCCTTAGCCCTCTTTAATTACCTTTAGGATAAACCTGGCCTTTGTGAAGGTCCCAGGTTACCCCGTTGTTGTGTGGCTTGGGTTGGTGACAGCTGCCATTTGGCTTTGGTGCTGAAATCCCTTCTTACTTAAGGCCTCTTATTCAGGACACTCAGTGGAACTCTACAGGGAACTTTAACGTTTCTATGGGTGTGATTTCTGCTCTAAGTCTACACTTAAGCTGCTCTATGGTGGTGGTAGTTTTCCTTCTTTTTGTATTCTGTTAGGTTAAACAAATTATGACGTAGCAGCTGATTGTTTAAACATGTTAATATGCTATCAAATTTGTTAGTGAAATAAACAAAGCCTTTACACAAACACAGAGTATGGGCACAATTCAGCAGTCACCCATTGTCCATCTTCAAAAGATGAAATTGTGCAGTATGTGTCCATCATAGAAACTCATCAACTGTCAGATGCAGAATGGAAAAAAAAAGAATCCAGGAAATCACATTGTATAATTTTTGAAGAATGTATTTGTTTAATGAAGCAAAAAATAAGGATTTATCTTCAACAAACACAGATTGTGTTCCTCACAGACCCGTTGCCTCTTTTTGAAGATCCTCTATCCTCCACTTGTCACCTGTATTAATATCATCTAATTGAACTGGTAGTCTATATAAAGGACACCTGTCCACACCCTTAAACAGTCAGACTGCAACTTTTCCACCAAGAACAAAGAGGTGTCAAAGGACACCAGGACAAGATTGTAGACCCAAACGAGATTGCAATGAACCAATCTACAGAAAGCAGCAGCTTGGAAAGAAGAAATCAACTGTTGGAGCAATTATTAGAAAATGGAAGAACTACAAGATCACTGACAATCTCCCTCCACCTGGAGCTCCATGAGAGATCTCACCTGGTGGAACAAATGATCTTGAACGGTGAGGAAACAATCCAGAACGACACAGAGAAACTGGTCAATGACCTGAAAAGATGTGGGACTACAGGTTAAAAGTTACAATAGTAAGGCGACACCGTCATGGATTCAAATCCTGCAGAGATCCAAAAGTTCCCCTGCTTCAGCCAGCACATGTCCAGACCCGTTTAAAGTTCTCCAAACACTGTCTGGATGATCAAGAGAAAGACTGGGAGAATGTCATGTGGTCAGATGAGGCAAAAATGAAACTCTTAAACACCAATTACATCCCATGAAGGGGGTGGAAACTTCATGCTGTGAGGCTGCTTTTCCACAAAAAGGACAGAACGACTGATCTGTTTCAATGAAAGGATGGGTGGAACCATGTATGGTGAGATTTGAACCGAATTCTCCTTCCATTAGTGAGAGCATTGAGAATCTTCCAGAATGACAATGATCACAAACACAAAGGAGCAATCAAGGTTGTGGAATGGCCTTGCAAGCCCCCTGGACCTCAATCCAATAGAGAATTTGTGGAGGTAGTTGAAAATCTGTTTTCCAGCAACAGCCCCAAAGCATCACAGCTTTTGAGAAAATCTGCATGGAAGATTGAACCAAAGTAGCTGTGACAGTTTTTAAACCTGCTGAAGATCTACAGGGAACATTTGAGCTTTGTCTGTCATCCTCTGTCATTGACATTGTCTGTAAAATCTTTTAAAAGCCAACTCAAAACTTTTTATTTTGCAAAGCATTTTAACTGAAACTGTTTTTATTTGGGCTTGAGATGATTGTTTTATGTGGTCCATGTTTTTGTCTTTTGTTTCTCAGCTTGTGAGGTTTTTGCCTTTCATGTTTTTTAACTTGTGATGCATTTTGTGACTTCTGTCTATGAAAGGTGATATATAAATAAAACTTACTTTCTTATTGAAACCAGAGTCACATTACAATGTATTGAAATTCATTTTTGTTATTGACCAAATACGTATTTTCTGCTCCATTATACAAATCATTTTTTTAAATCAAACAATGTGATGAATGGATTCTTTATAACATTCTGTCTCTCACAATCAAAGTGTATGAGAAACATTTCAGACCAAACTAATCTTTTTAGACTTCAGAATCTGTGACTGGCAAATACTTTTTTTGTCCTACTCTGAATGTATACACACACACACACACACACACAAACATTTACATACACATGTATTTGCACAGTGATTTAAGTGCAAGATTGGTGTTTTTTTTTCTTTCTGCTTGCCAAATACCAACAGGGCTCCATCGGCAGAAAAACGGGAAGCAATAAGGAAGCCACTACATCAGAGTGCGTTTCCTGTCACTTCCTGCTGAGAGAACAGTATTCAAGTGGGCTTGAAACAATGCTTTAACACCCAATTAAGTTGTCACAATATGTGGATGTGTGATTATTAGACCCAAAAGCTTCTGATTGTATGAGAATTGGCTGTGCATTTATTATACCTTCCTAAATCTGCTTTGGCAGATGCAGTTTGGGAGCACCGCTGAGACAGACGTCCCATAAGCTAATGCACCATATGCTGTTTTAAAGTCAGGCTGATAGACGGTGACAGGTTCAAGTTCTGCAAACGTCTGACACTGGCTTTGTGTGTCATCATACTGGCAAAAGGGGATTCTTTAGATGTGTTTGGTCTATTTTTTAGTTTAGGTAACGCTTGCCTTTTATCTGCTTCATTGTGCTCTGTGATAGTGGTGTATTTCTGCTCATAGCTGTGATAGATGGATGACAGAAATACATGAGGACGTGTGTTGTCATGCAGTAAGGGTTCTCCCTCTGAGAGGATCTGTTGTTTGTCATCTCAACGTCATATTCATTCATTCTGAAGATACGTGAGAGAAAAGTATTTATCTTTATGTATGAAGTGACCATATAACCATATTCATCAGTGGTTCTTGTGTATCAGTTCTGTTAAACTCCTCTGTTGTATTAATAGTTGACCGCAGTCTGAAGAGATGCAAATGAAGTCGTCTAACTGCGTCCTTTTTTCTGCTGTATGCAAATAAATGCGTAACATTGCAACGTTTGCAATGGCCTCGTGGACGTGTCGCTCTACTCCCTTGTGCTTTATGCAGTGGCCCCCAACCTTTTTCAGGCCATAGGCTGGTCTAAAGTCAGACAATTTTACTGACCGGCCTGTATGAAGGAAAAGTTGGTGTCTGATTTTTATTTATTTATTTCTTTAAGATTCTGTTTTCTCTTAACTTTTGAGTTTTTTGTTTAATCTTCATCCTCCATAAAATATCTGCTGCCAGTATAAACTTTGTGTACACTAGATTTTATGTAGAGACCATTGAAATGTGATATTAATTTTCCCTGAACCCATAACTGTCAAAGTGGAAGCTAAAAAAAAGTCAGATGCCAGCTTTAGTCTTTTCCGACTTTTACGGTGCGACGGTTTAAGAAAAGTCATTAAAACTGGTCTTTTCAAAATATAATCATAAATGTTGTCCTGACATTGTTCAAGCAACCTTGTTAGCAGTGTCCTTGTAGAATTAGACAGCTGGTTGCTGAATGTTCTGCTTTATTGTTTTGGTCTGTGAGAACAACAGTTACAATAAATCTGTATTTGGAGTAAAGACTCCTGGTTTTTCTCTGTTAAATGCAGCTTTCTTTTATTTAGAAGTTGATGGCTATTCTTCTGTTTCTTCACTAGATCTTTTCTGCAAAAAGGAAGTTTCCAACTACGTTTGTTTTATTAACTTTGCTAGCTTTAGGGTTAGCGGACAGATTAGCTGCTATAAGAAAGTAGTGGATGGATTTGTGACACGTGACCAAGCAGCTAGACATGCATCAATCGGATGCATTGAGGACAATCAAATAGTGTTCCAAAATAAAATCCCTTTCAGAATCAGATTGTTAATAAAACGGGGAAAAAACGTAGGCCGTGTTCTTCTTCTCTGTTCAGTACTAACTGTCTCATGGACCAGTACCACTGCTGTACAGTCTTAACTACACACAATAAAGGACCTAAACCATGAAAAGTTAACTTTTTGAGCTTTTAAGTGTATTATAATGTTCATTCCTCACTATAAATAGCCACAACAGATCCTGCGCTCTGAGCACCAGCCCCTCTCAACCAAACAAATGGGTTCTGACGAGCTGACATCATAAAGGGAGAGCAGTCCCTTCCAAGAAGAGTCTGCGATGCCAGCACAGCCCCCCGGCTAACGCACATACCCAATTTCTCCACAAAGCTAGCGGAGATCAGGAAAACACTTTAATTTTAAATGCACAATACCATTTACAGTATCTTCCTGTTGTGTCTTGTCTCCAGTATCCGCTGGGTCTAACAGGTGTTCGTTACCGTTGGGTGCCGGTCTCTCTAGTGGCTGGGCTCCTTCAAGACACACACACTCACAGTCGTGCACACGCCAGCTGTCTGTGGTGTTTGTTTAGTGTAGCAATGGCTAAGAAACGTTCATTCGATTTAACATTGAACGTTTGTGCAGTGGGATACGCCTAATAACATTCTGGTGAGGAATCTACACGAATAGCACAAGCAGAAAGGTGATATTGCGAAGACGGCTGCAGAGAAAAGAAACAATTTCCTGTTGGAGGTGCAGAGAAATCAAGCGACAAATTAGAAGAACTGGTTTGAACATAGATTATTGAACACTGAGCACTCATCCTATTTCTTTCTGTTTAAAAATTATATATCTTGAATCTTGTCTTTTTCTAACAGTTTCAGTTGGATTGCACAATAACAATCCATTTATGTGATGAGATCACACTTTTTTTTTTTAAGCTTGAGGCTGAGTCAAGCTTATGAGACCAGAGCATGGACTTTGATCTGTTTTCCTTCATTTGCTGCACGGTTACCTGGAACGGCTCATATTTAGCAGACATTTGCTGGCATGGCTCTTCACCACGCCGTCCCCCTGCAGCTAGCACAGGAAAAAACTCAGACCTGTGGTTTCTGGACAGGGGAAGAAGGCCCATCAGGGCAGGGAAACACTGGCTCCTTTTGTGCCTGCTGTTTGCAGGCCTTAACTTCCATCTCCAAACTCGACAAAAAAGCATCTGAAAGTGGGCTGTGAAACCTAGCGGTGTGGGAGGGAGCAGGGCAGGCTTTGCTTTAGTGTCAGCAAACAAGCACATAAATACCAAGTTTGACAACGGAGTGGGCAGAAAGGAAGGGACAGTTTATGGTGTTAAAAGAGCAGCTTGGGGGGGGCAGGGCATGGCTGGAATAAAGTTTGAGCTGGGGAGGTGGGGGAAGGGACGCGAAGCAGGAATTTCAGCTGGTGTCTTCTTGCACAAATTGCATTCAGATACTTCTGTGAGAGCAATACTTGGGTGTGAAACAGACTTTTCAGCGCCATTTCTGCTCTTAACTTTTAGCTGCTCTGTCAAAGATGAGTGGAACTGCTCCACAAGCGCATGGAAACCACTGTACCATTTTGTCTTCTAAAAGCTCTTTTCACAGTGCAGTGCAGGCTTAGTTTTTTTTTCCTGATTTCACAAAGGCTGCTCTGCAGGGCAGCAGCAGCCTGTGCATGGAGGACCAAGCTTCTGAAAGAACAGTGTATTCTGTAGTAGGGCTGTAACGAGTATCTGAATACTCAGATATTTAGGATCTGTCCCCAATAAGTTGAGCATAATGACATTGCAATGCCCGAGATTGCTTATTTGCTATCTTTATAAACGTAATGAAGTGTAGTTAAACTCAAACTTTATTTATTTGTATAGTACCTTTCATTCTGCTGAAACACAAAGCGCTTGACATAAAAGCAAATAAAATACCTGTTTAAAAACGCAGTGTTTGAAAACAAACAAAGAGGAAACGAAAAATTTACAGAAAATATTTACAAAAAAGAGTTAATATACACTTCATTTAATATTATTGCTCTAAAATGAAGAATGTTGGATTTTAAGTATATAATTTAAACAAGCCAAATGGGCTACTGTCACCTGAAGTAAATAGAACTTCAGTAAAGTCTAAGTGACAGTTCTCATTTTTAAAGTAAAGCTTTCAAGCTTTTTTCATAGTTGGAAAGAAATGACACTGAAGTTCAATTTGGTGAAAAAAGTTCAGATTTTTTTTAACATAAATAAAATTGTAAATGGTTTGGAAAAAATAGCACAGAAAAATATAACTAGAACATTTACATCCTGCAGAAATACGTTTGATTGCGTAATTGCAGAGGTTTTTTTTTCAATATCTTAATTGCATACCTTTTAGCAGAAGAAGCTGAAGTTTACCGTAAGTTACAGAAAACATTGCAGAAGACAGCAATATTGCCCATAAATTGCAGAGATTTGTTTAATTGCAGGAAAGCCATTATTGGCAGAAAAAACGCATGTTGTAGAAGAAATTACAGAAGACAGGAATTTTGGCTATAAATGCCAGAAAAATACATTGAAAAAAACACAAAAGCATACAGAAAATCCCAGGCTAGTTGAACTAGAAGAACCTTCCAATTGTATTGCTGCAAATTTGAAAAAATGCAGTGGAAGAGACCTTGAAAGATGCTAAAAATGTTGTAAATTCAAGCAGAAGTACCAAAACGTATAAACGAGACAGGTGATGTGTAAACAAAAGCAACATAAAAAGAGAACTGACACGTAAATAAGTTTACAATGTTGAAAATTAAAGAAAGATCTGTTCTACTGTAGAAAGATCTATGTGAATATTCCACTTTAAGAAGAAAAAAATCTTTGAATACCTGTGCCAGGGAAGCGGAGTTGGAGGGAAGGGGTGAGCTCCTGCAGTTTGGGGAGAAGGACTTGGCAATATGCAGCTTTTTAAAGTTTACACCCAACAAATGACCACTATTTGTCAAACATACGTCTGATCAGAATAACTCTTTCAGTATTGAAAAGTACACACAAGTAGAGGAATCCATTGATATACATTTAATTTGTGTCAAGTTTAAAGTTTTTATGTGAATTCAATCAGAAGAGTCAGAAAGAAGTTAATCTTCTACTGAGCCTAAAACGCCATGTAACTCGATGGAAAATCTGCGCTCGTTACTACGTCCAAATAGAGCTGGGCGATAAAACAATAGATATCGATATTGCTATAGGACTTTTTCTCAATAGTAAAATGAGCCCATCGCGATAGACTTTTATTTTGAAGGGTCCGAAATTAACACTTTACAGTTTGCAAGCATTTTCTACTCTTTCCGAGTAAAAGTTAGAAGGTTGTTCACCACATGGAGAGTAAATGTGTAAACTTAGTCATGTTTATTAGCACTTCTTTTGGTGAATTTCTTTTGTCCTCTTTTTCTCCACCTCTCCACTCTGCACGTGAGGTAAACAAAACACACACAACACCCACCCCCACGTTCATTTCACCTGTGCAGCGTTTAGTTTGGCTGATGAAACAGTGGATTATGTGGTGATTTCTTAAAGGATCCAGTCAGAACTGGAGGATAAAGCTGCTTCACTTAAAGCAGCAACAGACAGATGAATAAAATGTGTTGATTTGGAGACAGCGCTGTTGTTAGACACTGATGCTATGATGCTAGTTTGTTAGCTGCTAATGCTATGGTGCTAACTAGCTGCTCCGTGTGTCCTGTGTGATCACACAAAGTCAGACAGTATTTTCACAGACCAGCCTGTAAGACACAGCGGATAAATACAACAAGATGAATTCATAGGGCATTCATGAAAACTGTATTTTCTAAAGAATAACAGAATTGAATCCACTGTTTTAGCAGCGTCTGTGTAGCATAACAGAGTCTGTGTTACACTGAAAACTGGGACCTGTCAGATGTTGTGCTCAATCCTCCTTAAAGCTGCAGCTTTAATGTTAATAATTATAAATAATGACAATAATCCAAAACATTAAACTGTTTTCAGGCATTTTTTGTTATGATTTTGAGGTGAATTAGGAAATCTCTGTTAAATCTGTCCTTGTTTTCTCAGCATGTTTGAATTTGAGTTTACAGTTAGATGACAGTGAAGACGTGTTCATAGCATTTATAAGTGACTTTTATGAGATTTCATTTTCCTAAAACAAAAAAACAAAATCTGAAAAATTTCAAAAAAGTAAAATGCCTTAAGTATTTCTGTGTAAAATAGTGTTTGAATTTGGCTGATAAAATATATGTTCGGCCAGAAGATAATTTTTTATCAACTTGGCCAGTGTTTCAAAAATTGAATTTCTGCACTCGTGTGGAGGTATTTTAGTTATTTAAAATACGACAAAAAACAAAGTAACGTGTGCTGCAAATTGTGCAGCGCACTACTAAAACTGGAAATGCCACTAAGCTTTTTTATCAGCGGGAGCAGTGCCACCAAGCATGCTCAATCACAGACAAATAAATGATCTTTCTGCATCAAAAACAGCAAAGTTAAGACCTTTGGTGTAGCAACGGTCTAAACTAAAAGAAGAAATTCAAAGAACTTGCTTTTCGTTCCTAGATTAGTCACAGGATGTTGACAAAAATGTTTGACAATTTTGTTTGTCCTGTAAAACTTGAAAACATTACCATTTATTTGTGATTAATGCTTTGTTTTTAAATAGAACTGATCAAGCAGTTTGGCGTTGTTGTCTATTTGTGTTCTCTTTTGAAACTTGAAAGCTTTTGCTTCAATTTTCAGTTTAGTTTGTAATAGTTATGCCTTGTTTTTAGTTTTTTTGGGGAAAGAAACTGTTGCATCATGTTCCGTCAGTCATCTTGAATGTTTAAAGTATGATGGGAAGTAAATATTTAAATCTAAACAACCTGCTGATGACACATTTTTCCAATGAGCCACAGAGCGTTCATTTTAAACAATTATAGGTATTTAATTTATATCGTGATATATATATATATATATTATCGTCTGATATGGAAAAATACTTTGATCTGTCATATAAAGATCAAAGTGATATAAAAAATTCACTATCGCCCAGCACTACGTCCAAACAAATAAATATTCATATCTTGAAAACTTTTTTGCCCTTTTGAGTACCACAAGGCTTTGGGCTAAAATTTCTGAAAGTTTTATGTTTTTAGGTTCTACTATATTTTCACAATCGCGAGTTAAAAACTAGGTTTTAGACACAGTTGAAAGAATTACAATGGCTGGGTAAAGGAGAAGAGAGGGATCTTTGTGCCTGCCTAGGAACTGTGGGGGGAAGCGTTTGCCCCATGACTGTGGGTGATATTTAACAAATCTAGAGGGATTTTCCTACGTTTTTCTGAAAAGAAATCATGTCGCTGCGGCAAACAATGGTTGAGTTACAGCAGTTTGTTCTGAAAATTCTTGTCTTAAAAAATCCTCTGTCTTCACTCTAGTGATGATGTCATTCACTCATTCATGTCAATGTAAAACTCAGACGGGGGTGAAAAGTTGCCTAATTTCAAACTGGTGTTGTTCAAAAACTACATGACATATCCAAAATAAAGTATTAGCTGTATAGCCCAATCTGCGGCATTACTCCACTACATTTTAAAGTTTGAATGGTGTCTCCAGCTCAACAATTGTAGGATGAGATATATTTCAAAATCAGTGAAGTTGAAGCACTGTCTCCTTGACTTCCATTATATTTGAAATTTTGACAACTTCAAAAATTTGAAAAACTATAAATATTTGCACATATCTTTTTGAAGACGGTAGAAAAGTTCACAAAGAGCAGAACGAAAGCACGTTTGAATTTTGGAATAACATGAAGTATGCAGGAGTTAGGATTGCTGAAAGTTTGGACTTGCAGAAGAGCCTTCCCTATTCCTTTCAATGGCAAAAATAGCAGAAATGTGCATACATTTCACAAAAACCATAAGTTGCAAAAGACATTTCAGAAGAAAGCAATAATGTCCTCAATAAACTGAACATTTTGATAGTTGAATGGCAGAAATCTGATAAAGTATGCAGGAGATATGGACGACGGAAAAACGTACAGAATAATAATAAAGAAAAATAATTAAACAAGAAAAAAAATAGTTTGATTTGCATTGTGCAATAAAACTATTTAAAAAAATTGGATGAAAATGAATTTAGATATGTTACAAAAAACATGTCTGTTGGAAACACAGAGTTTAGATGAAAGGACTGGGAATGTTTTCTAGTTAAGTTTTTATTGAGGTGTTGCTATCTCTACATTTATTGTACTCTTGTCACCTATCTACTGGAACTGTAGTCAGCAAAGCTTTGAGGATTTAAAATCTGTGGAGAAGATTTTCAGGATTTGTTGAAAAATGATCCAAAGGAACAGGGATTGTTATATTTACTGTTGAAGTTAACCAGGACGTTGGCAGAAAACTGTTTGCGTGCGACATTATCTAAAGTTGTAAATAATATTTCTTTCTTTCTATGTGTTTTTATCTGTTGTGTTTTATTGATTCTGATCTCCTGTTTTAGATAAAGGCGTACATGATGGTGATTAAATACGTATTGTTGAAATTTTCATACATCCAGTAAAAAGACACACACAGAGCAACCATTCAGACATACTTGGATTAAATGGTAAGAATCATGGTTCGATTGATGTTGATGTATGAATCAAATCCGATTTCCACCTAAGTAATGCTCAACAGCCCTATTCTGCAAGTGCTTTCACACCAACACCACTTCACTTGATGAGCTCTGTTGTCACTTTAGAAACTTTTCAGTTCTCACTCCAAGTTCTTTTCATTTCTCAAAAGAGACTTGATGAAAAACTACCAAGAGGTGAAGTTTGAGGTACCATCAGAGTAAAAGAGCTGATCTGAGCAGAAGGCATTTTGTAAAACACTTGATCCCGATTACCACAAGTGGTGATTATCCGCTAACGAATGTGCTGCCAGCTGTCTACAGGTGTGGGCCTTAACAGGTTTATTTTCTCTGAATTACCGTTCAGTGACCACAATTGTAAAATTCATCAAAGAAACCATGTTAGTTTTGAGACCTGGTTGACCTCATTGTGAAAAGAACAAGCCCTGAGACAGCCTGCTGTGAAGAGGAGGTTGTGACAGAGATTTGAGCT
Source organism: Adrianichthys oophorus (assembly GCA_036245035.1). Classification (NCBI taxonomy): domain Eukaryota; kingdom Metazoa; phylum Chordata; class Actinopteri; order Beloniformes; family Adrianichthyidae; genus Adrianichthys; species Adrianichthys oophorus. Next base: position 1,090,330 of record BSAI01000018.1, read on the forward strand.
GTTTACAGGCTGTTCCAAACCACGCTTAACCTGCCACGCAAGACACACCCAAGATCTGGATTTTAATCTGCCATATTTAGGTTTCACCCTTCATTTTTTCTTCTTGGTTCATTGCAGATGATAGTTAGACTGTTGCCCCCCCCCCC
>BSAI01000018.1:1090575-1105042 GCA_036245035.1 Adrianichthys oophorus
CACACACACACACACACACAGCTGGTTGCTTTTCAGACTCCCACTTTGTTCTCCGTCCACAAACACTGGACTAGTCTCCCAGAGAAACATCTGTTTTTCATAATCTCCGCTGCTTTCGAAGCTTGATTGCCTGACCCACTGATCTGTCTTAGAGGAGATTAGACTGTTGGGTGTGAACTAACTGCAATCTTACCGTCACATCACACACTGTATGAGGGTGAAAGGAAGCTACCCTCCAGCTTTTAGACAGAACATACACAACATGTGTGTATGTTCTTCTGAAAGGATGACTTTCAATTGCTAAAATCTCAGAAGCTTTCAGAGAACTTAAAAACCATATATTAAAACAATAACTAAATCCAGTCATTGCAAAGTTCTAAAATGTGTAGTTTTGCTGGTTTCAGTACATAAATAAAAAGATCTCTTTGTCATAGAGCATCCGTGTTCAACAGATCACCATGCATTCACAAGTTCCCTTTTAATCAAAAATGGGAACCAAATGTTAGCCATCTCATTCCTCTACATGTCTTTGTGATTTATTGCTTTTGATGTATCTGACTGTAAAAGTTGCATAAAATAGTTTTTTATTTGTTGTGAGTGAAATTATTTCAGTGTTTACTGATGGCATTTAAATAATTTGAATTGTTTTATTAGCTTTGATCAAAACAGCAGAAAGTCCTTTTTTTCCCACTGATATTGACATTCAAACAAACGGACGAACGAATGGATGAATAGCTAACAATTGCTACAACAACAGCTACAGCATATCACATATTTAATAGTTGAATGCACATGGTTGCACCACCTGTTGTTGGCATAGAGGAATGCCTCCAGCTTCAGTCTTTCCACTGGTGATGAGCGTCTCAGTTGGCTTTTGCTGTGTTGATGCTGTGCAGATCTATGCTAGCATTTTCTATCAGGAAAAGGAATGAAGGATTTTGGAGCACTGCGGACTTTGAGCTTTAGCTTTAAATATACCTTTAAGCATCTCTGAGCAGCTGGCCCACCAGCCTTGAAAACTTCCATATTGCCTCCAAACAATCATAACTCTGTTACAGAATAAACAAATCTGTTATCGGTGGCTTCTAAAGAAACATGGATTCTGAAGAACGGAATTCAAAGCTGGGATGAGAAACATGAATGTGTCGACTGGATGAGGTATAAGAAGATAGATAAATAGTTTAGACAAATAAACATGTTTTATATTTTTTTTTGGTCATCGACTGTATGAGACATGAGTAGATAGTAGCTAATTTTTTGTACTGTGTCTGAGTGTGACACTTTCTGTTTGTTTTGGGGAGTATAATGTCTTGAATTTTATTGCCTGTAGAGCAGGAACCTGCTGAAAACCAGTTTTTAACTGAGTCAGACCCGATTGTTTTTAGCTTTTTTTCCTTATAGATAATCAAATTATTTATGTAAATACACTTATTTAATAAATATAATTTAAAGTTTAACTTGTGATAATTTCATATGTGGTACCTCTAAAAATTACTCTATTTTCTCAATAAAAAAACAATATTGAAAAAGAATGTTTTTTGTTGTCTCATATTTTGTTAAAATAATATAAAAAAAACAATACGGTCCTTGCAGACAGTTATGATAATGCAGACAATTATGGCCCGCTGCTGCGGGCCATAATTAAAAGAAAATCACAAAACTTTTAAGTAACTTGACTGCTTTTGAAATTATTACCTAAACATTTTTCCCCAAATAAATTTGGCTTTATATTTAGTAGAAATTTCACTTAGCATTTAACTTTAGAAAGTTGATTTGAATTCATGCTAGATGAACCTTTTTATTTTTTGGTGTATTAGCCTGCAGGTGAGAGTTCATGTAGATTTTAAAATACCCTCAGTTACTTTGACCCATCTTTTCTTTCTTTGAAAGTGTGAAAGATTTTCAAAATGAAAAAAAAAAATACTAGTATTTAGGGGTAAGTATTTCTGCCTACTACCTGAATTGCTTTGATTTAGATGAAATAGTTCATAACTAACTAGTTCATAACATAGATGAATAGTTCATAACTTCTTCTAGCTTATGGTGAGATTAACATCAATCAATTTATAGAATTTCAGGACTCAAAAGCCTCGGCTCCACCACAAACTTGTGCATAAAGGACGTAATTTTGAAGCTTTGATACCTCATTGATAAAATCCTCCAAACTTGGCTAGTGAGTTTTTGTGTTCAGTTTTTTGTCAGTACACTTGTGATGGCTTATTCAATCCAGTTTATTTAAATGGCGCTAGTTCACAACCAAAGCAATCTCAAGCCACTTTACAAAGAAAGTGAAAAAGTTCAGCACAACACAAACAAATTATTATTCTTGTTGTAGTCAGGTGGACTTTGGTTAAGTATTTGCAATAGGGGTGTAACCACAGCACTAGCTTATTGATAAAACACACACTAATCTTAAATCTTATGAATACTCTTAAACATAAAAAATACTCAAGATGTTCATTTAAACAAAAGTGCATCATTGGGCATTGCATCTTTAATTAAACAAAATGGATGGATGAATGTATGGAATAATTTGCAACTTGAAATTCTTCACTATGTTTCCCACTGCTGCAATTACCCCCCCCCAATGAGCACATGCGTATCAGCAGCTTTCTCCGCTGTTGCGTCTTTCTCCGCGGGACAGAGATAGATCCACATACCAGGAAAATCTCTAAATACCTCAACAACCTGGACTTTGAAACGTACTTTCCGATGTTTTTTGTAGAACTTTTCAAATTAGATAAACCTTTGAGTTCAAGAAAAACCTCTCCCACATGCTGTGGTTGCGCCTGATTTTTTTCATACTCACTTTTGGACAAGCATCAGGCAGCGACTTTGACGCACGTTAAAATAAAGACAGTGGACGCTAATATGAGGCCCGATTTGCACGCTGTTTGATCGGAAAATGGATTTAAATGATGTGCACCAGGGGGTGGTGGTGGGGGTAGGGGATCCAAGTGTGTGTACACGTGTGTGCCGGACCATGGCGAGTTATCTGTGCGTTACACCCCCAATTTCCAATAAATTTATAGTTAAAGCAGAATGTGGAGTTTGGTCTTCTGATCTGGGCTTCATGATTCAGTGGTTAGGATGAATTCTGCTCTGAAGGGATGAGACCTCCAGCCTAACGGGTTTGTTTTTCTGTGTGAAGTAGATTCATGTTTTTCAATGCATTGCAGACTTTTCTATGCCCAACTCTGATCTACTCATTAGTTTTTACTATGCTGCTTTTTTAGTTAAACTTTTTATTTTTTATTCAAAAATGAATTCAAAGCAAAAAAAATATTCTTGCATGGATCTTTAGCAGTTAGTCCAGAGGGAAAAAAAATGCCTGCATGATCACAGTGAATAAGTACAAACAACCTCTTCTTCCGGTTGGTCATTGTGGAATTATCTGGCAGCCTGATGTTGTAAACGGAGCAGGCGGGCCGCCTGGACCCGAAGGGGGGATAATTAGCCCTACTGTTGTGTGGAGAGGAAATATGGAAAATGCAAATTTCATCTTAAGTGGCTGGAAACAAGGAATTATGGGAATGACTGCAGCTTACTGATGGAAAAGAGGCTAAACAATGACAGCCAAAAATCTTTGAAAAGTGGAATATGTGAACTTAGAGGTTGAATCACAATTTAGAAAGCTAAGAAACATATATGGATTACATGCATATGTCCGCTGGCAACCAATCCAGGATGCACCCCACCGTCACCCAGAATTGGCTAGGATAGGCTCCAGCGCAATTTCCAAAGAGACTTAGCGTGGATAGAAGACGGATCGATGGATGTATAAGTCCTGTAATAGTCCCTTTTTTAATGAGTACCAAAAAATGGCCTTAAATTAGATTATAATATTTTTGGTAGTTTTTGTAGGTGTGGAAGCTTAAATTAAGTCTTAGTTCACTTGCATGAGAATCTTGGTGCGGTTCATCAGTGTGAATTCAAACTGTATTCAGTGGACCAAAGAGTTGGAAGTAAATAAAAGAGATGAACTGATGTTAGGATTTCAATGGCTTACAGTGCAGAGTAACTACAAGCTTGGACTTATAAAGTATTTGAATGTAACTCGATGCTTTAATTTGTTTCTTTTCTTAGATTGTATGTTTCAGTATGTTTCCAATTCAAATATATGTAATGAAAAAATGTATGCGTAATTATCCAGATCTGTGTCATAATTCATCCCAAAAAGAAGAAACCAAACCTTCCATATGAATTAAAGGCAGCCCGCTGAACCCTTTAATGTTCCTGTAATGTTCCAGAGACTTAAGAGGTTGAGCTCATAGATGAGGGAAGACTTTTTACCATTGACTTTTTTCTGAGAACCTAAAGTGAGTTGCCTGTTAAGAAATCCCTGTGATCAATTTTTGTAAATTCTGAGGAAAGTTATCTGGAGGTTTTCTTACAGACAACACGTTAAGCAAAGAATTCTCCACTGACATGCATATGTTTAAAAGGATAAATAAATAAAGGAAAAAATGTTGCCAACAAATGTTGTTCATGGGGAAAATTGACTTAAATACGATATGAAGTTAAAGCACATTTAGAATTTTTTTTCAATGTTTTCTGACCTATTTTTGAAAATGTAATCCCTTCTTGTGTTTTCTGTGGATTCTTACTGTGTGGTGCACTAACATCTGATTATTGTATTACCATTTTACATATCTAAAATGCAGTTTAGCAAGCTACTGTATAATGAGAAATGCAGTATTTTGTGGTCTAATCTGTGCACTAGCGAGCCTCAGGACAGAATTTATTTTGGCTAAATTCATTATTTTTGTCAGGTAAAGACCAGATAGAGGCTGGCACCCAAGGGCAAGGACCAGAACCCGCACCATAACATAACTAATATTTTTCTTATTTTTATTTTTTTCCTCCCTCAGACTAATGCTGTATTGCAGAAAACGGTGAGCCTCATGGTACTGGAAGAGTCTCTGAAGGATCTCATGATCCAGACATTGAGATGTGATTACTGATGCTTTTATAGAGCTTTTCAAACTAAATAAACCTGATTTCTCATCATCATCCATGTCTTCTATGCATTGTAAATGAGATATAAAGATACACGGTGAATGCTTCCGTGTAGCGAAGAGGCTAAAAAAGTTTGGTGGTAGCTTCTCCCACATGCACCTGAAATCTCAAATTTATGAATGTAAAATTTGAACAAGCGCCGAGCAGGAAATTGGATGCACGTTGAAAGAGGCGTCTGATGTGTGAACTGCGTTTGCTGTGAATGCAGCTTTACGCTGTCTTTAATAGGTATAGATTATAATTACTCGGGTTATTTTTCTGAATGCTTTTTTAGTTCTGTGGCAGCTGTTGTTTTTGTGGAAACAGCTGCTGAAGCTAAACCTGCTTTTTCTTTTACTGAGAAATGTTTGCTGTGGGCCACATGAACACGTCCACCAAGGAAATCTGAAAACACTGAATATTTATGCTGCATTCACACCAAACGTGTTTTTAGTGTCATCATTACGTGGAAGCATTGACAGGATACCTTATATACAGTTGATGCATGGAAGACACAGATGATGTTGAGAGATCAGGTTTAATTTGCAGAGTTCTACAAAAACATCGGAAACGTCTGGTTTCATTAGATCATTCCGAGACTCTCCCAGTGCAGTGAGCTTCACCATCTATTGCAGAAGCTGCGTCTGAGTGACAGCTGAATTCAACAGTACTTCTGTCTCTCTGTGACCCGGTTTGATGACTTGCTGTCCCACAATAGTTTGAAGAAGGAAAAAAAACAAAAGTAAAATTAGAGGAACTTTTTACTATAGCCTCAATGCAAATAAGAAAAATAGTAAAGTTAAGGAGGAGAACAATCAGATTCTCCTCCATGTTGGTTTCGGATGCCACCCACTGATTACATCATCAACACATCCCTGATTGATTGACGCAATGCAAATTCTTTAAGTACTCTGGAAGCACTGTGACATCCCCTTGAAGCATGCTGCTGCCAGACGCTCCGCAGGACCTCTGATTGCATCTGGACATTGACTTGACAATGAAACTAGTTCTAGTTCTAGAATCTTGTTCGGTGTGAACGCAGCTAAAAAATATCATAAAGCGAGAGTCTGTCATAATTATGGCTCATAAATTAGCTTGTTAGCTAGAAAATAAATGGTAACATTTGCAACAAAGTGAAATTTAAAGGGCCTGTATCATGCCATGCTTAAGCCTTTAATATTTTACTTTTGGCACACTAACGAACAAATTATTTATGAAATATTAGTTATTTTTTAGCTCTTTTCCTACTCAAGTAAGATACCTCGATCTCTGAAGCTCCGCCCTTCACTCATTGTGGGTGTCGTCCATTTCATAACGTCATCCAAGAGCCAGCTTTGGAAGCGCGTCTGCGTTTGTGTTTCACCCACACAAAAAAAAAAACATCCAAACTTTTGCAAAGATGAATGTGCATATTGTGCTTATTAAATGAAAGTGTTTTGCCGATTACTGTTAGCATCGGGGAGGACGTGGGTGTGTTAGCCTGGTGGCAGTGCTGACATTGCAGACTCTTCCTGGAAAGGGCTGTTCTCACTTGCCTACGTCACAATGTTAGGACCTGCTTGTTTTCATGGATTGGGAGGGAGAGATTCTTGAATGGTAATGATAATCAAAATACCACTTTGGAGATGTTTTTTGTGAGGAATTAACAACATGAAATATTTTTAAAAGCTCAAAAAAGTTGATTTGCATGATAGAGGTCCTTTAAGAACAAACATCTGGTGTTAGCCTGATTAACTTCACTGAAAGCAGCTTGTCGTTGGGCAGAATTGTCCACTGTTGATGTTAGATCAGTCGGATAGATGAAAGTGCTCCATCTGCCTCGAACTCTGTGAAAAATTACAAAACATTTTTGTTAAACTGGCAGCCAAACAGAGAAAATGCCTCTAACGTTTTTCTGGATTCAACCACTGATTGGTGGAGCGAATCCGACGTTTGGATTTTGTGGTTCGCTCATACTCAGAGTATTTGACCCCACTGCGTTTGGTTCTCCGCTGCTGTGAAAGCGTGGAATCATTCCCTATCTGATATTAACATTTATGGATGTTTTGTTATATCCTGGATCCTTTACATCTCATAATACAAAACACTAAGTCAGAGAAATGAGAAGATTCCTTTCAGTAGAATGGGCTGGCCCTCATTGAGCTGCCATGTTTTACTTTAGCCGACACAAAGAAGTTCTTTTTTAAGGCTTTTAAAAATACTATTTGACATTACAACCAGATGTTTGGGCTATAATTTTCTCCAACAGTCCCAGGCTGAGATTCCAAACCTCAAGTGCAGAGTGCTCTCGGTACATGGTGATTAGTTCTTCATTTAGAGAAAACAAACCCCAGAGCAATGAGAAGGTAAACTTCGGCACATTTCCTGCCTGGGAATTTAGGACCAGAAAACTTAAAAACACAGTGGGGAGCGTTTTTGCAGTTTCTCAGTCAGCGAGAGTCTATTGATGGCATACAGCACAGTAAAACATGGATCACTTGCAGACACTACAGCACACTATTTATTCTGTGTTAAATTTAAACTTCACCGCAGTATTTCTCCTCTTAATCTGAGCAGATTTGCTCCTAATGAGAATCTGAAGATCACCTGCATTTATCATCGTCTCTGTCTAAACCAAAAATAGTTTATAGCCTCCTTAGATGTAGGATTTAAAAGGATATCTGTGTTGATAACGATGAAAAGAATCATCTCTTTTTTTTCTTCTTCTTCCCTTTTTCAGCCAAAAGCTCTTGGACAGACTCTCCTTTCGAAGGTTTTCCTCAGAGGCAACCTCATGGAGAGCGATTACTTTGGCCTGGAGTTTCAGAACATGCAGATGATGTGGGTATGTACACCAGCAGCTATGGCCAAAGCAAGCGCCAGTTTTTAGCTCAAAAGTTAAATCATGATGACTTCAGTAAAGATAAAACCTTCCATTTCAAACCATTTATGTTTCTCTGCAGCAGAGAAAATGGTAAAACAGTATTGTTTTCACTGGATATGAGGGCTGTACAATCTTGGATTATTTTTAACATGTCTGGCATAAGTGCCTGCACTCTGCTGTCAGACTTTCCAATGTTTTGTTCCGCCATAAACATAAGTGGAATGCAGTACCACTTTTGAGCTTCTATAAATCAACACGAGAGCTATGAAAGTCATCATATATCTCCTTTAGAGACAGCTGCTTTTAACCTGATTCTCCTGACCTTTTTGCTCCAGTATTTGACTGCATGTGCCCGTTTGTCCTTTGTCTTCTCAGAATGGTTTAGCATTTATTGAATTTGGTTTCTGTCATTTGATTTACTCGTCACATGAACAAGTATCTTTACTTTCAATAGTTTCCATGGCACACACATAATTAAATGTGGCTTTTAACAGAGAAGAATTACTCTTTCATGGTGGAAATATCACCTGATTGCAGTTTCTTATCACGTCAATCTGAATTTTGCACATTCATGCAACAATTAGGCCCAGATGTACAGAAATAGGACAAGCAGGCAAGGCTTTGGAGGAGTCTGTGTGCGCAGCACTTCTCTTCTTTTTCTAACCCCATTCATATATTCACTTTAAAAGAGACGTTTTAAAGCTTGTAAAATTTTGAAAACATGTCTCCCTTCAGGTTTGGCTGGAACCCACCAAGCCCATTGCTAAACAAGTCCGAAGTAAGTTGGCTAAAATGTGAGTTCAGATTCCACCTGAACAAAGAACAAATGTGCTCTGATGACGTGTTTTCATGCTGTTCCAGAGCCGGCAAACACGCTGTTCAGACTGTCTGTGAAGTTCTTTCCCCCTGACCCCGGCCAACTCCAGGAAGAGTACACCAGGTCAGCTCCTGTCATTTCACATCACAGATTGATTTTTCTGTGTCTTCACAAAACAAACACTTTATCTTTTTTATTGGAAATGTTACAGTAAGTCCTGAATTGACATTCTGTTCCTCTTCTTCTCAGGTACCTATTCTCTCTGCAGATGAAAAGAGATCTTTTGGAGGGCAGGCTGATCTGCTCAGAAAATACAGGAGCGCTGCTCGCTTCTCATCTGGTCCAATGTAGGTTTGTGCTTTGGTTCTTTAAATTTAATACTTCCAAGTCACTTTTATTTCATCATTTTGATCAGATGATAAACTTTAAAAAGCATAACTGTGTACAATATCCTCTCGTTTATCATTTAAGTTACATTGTAAAAAATTACCTGTTAAAAGCTAAACCTGCTTATAATTTTATAGAATAGAATAGAATAGAATTCAACTTTATTGTCATTGGACCTGCAGTACAGAGCAACGAAATGCAGTTTGCATCCATCCAGAAGTTCTGTTTAGCAGTACGGTATAAATTATATATATATATATATATATAGTATATACAGGCTATGGTCAGATATTTGTGTTAAAATTATAATAGTTGTATGTGAAATGGTTATCTATACAATATTTACAGTAGAGCAGTTGTTATCAAAATATATACAGAAGTGTATTATCCTTATATAGTAGTGCAATGAGGATTGACAGGTATTAAATTAGTTACAGTTATTTTTATTTTACAGCAATTATTTTTTTGCAATAATTATAAATGTTTTAAGGTTTTTGAACTCCTCACTATACACTTTATACATTTTTCTCAGACAGGAACATTTTCACACTTTTCTCTCTTGTTTAAACTCAAAGTTTTAACCGTCATAGAAAAGTAAGTCCAGTATTACAGAATGAAAACAAAGATCTGCTGAACACATTCTGTACTGGAGACACGGCACAGCTGCAGAGGATTGATTGACAATGTTCTGCAGCCAATCAGGATGCAGAACACAATGCACTTCAAAAACAAGCATGCAAAATTGCACTGAAAAAAATCTGCAAAACAGTGGGCAGTGTGTATGTGAATGCCAGCTTTATTCCCTTGTTGTAAATGCTTGCTCTGGTGCTGCTCGGCTGATGTTCTTCTTATCTAAATGACAGCGGAGATTGGCGACTATGATGACGTCGCAGACAGGGACTTCCTGAAGGCAAACAACTTGCTGCCGTACCAAGACAAAGTGCAAGAGATGATCATGGAGCTCCACCGCAGGCATTTGTAAGTTACCTCTCTAGATTGTTTTCTTTTGCACCCCCCATGCCCCACCACACCCCCAAGACGATGACATCACGGTCAGCAAAACCGTAAAAAAATTAATGGGCCGAAAAACATGAATGGAGCCAAAAAAAAAAAACATTTGGCCACACGACCCATGTGGCCATATTGTATCAAAGTGTGTGATTTGGCCATTTTCACGCTTTTCCATAATGTGGGAAAATAACACTTTGATTCTTCCGATATTCACGATATTTCAGAAACATGCCGCAAGCCAGAGTCTACACAGAAGTTTCATTGACCTTTGACCTTGTGAAGAGGCCGCCACCTTGAATTAAAAACAAAGCACCTTTAGAGTTACAAATGAAAACTTGTCCATGGGACTTTCATCAATCGTCTTGTAACTTCTTGGGCATCATTGGGAAGCAGTTGCGTAAAAAATGTTGAAATTAGAAGTTGTAGATTTTGAAATACGTGTGAAATATTATGAAAATTGAATACGTTGATCTCTGGCTAGAGCTGGACTAAATATTACAAGACCGGATATGAACATATTAGGAATGTGGGCGTAGCAAGCAAAAGTTTGGTTGCTTGGTTGCTAGGGAAATTCAGAAGTTTACTTTTGCCGATTCTTCTGAAACTTACATCAATCTGTTCAGTATCACCAGGTGACCATAACATAAAATGGTTGCTATGGAGATAAAACCTACAGAAGAGCTGCCATTTTGAAAAAAAGTGATTTTACATCAATTTCTCACATTCAGTCATACCAGCCTTACAGGAGGGGGGGAGGGTGTAAGGCGAGCGTTGTGGCTGTTTCGCAAGTGGAGTCGGGTCAAATGTAGGTTAATGGTGGCGTGAAGAGGCGGGCGGCAATGGTGACGGTGGCAAATAGAGGCAGGCGTCAAGGACAGGGAGGGTGGCGGGTAGCACCTGTTGGTCACCAACATCACATGTTCGCCGTCACAAAAATATTGTGAGAAAGGGGCGGGTGCAAGGCGCCTACCTTGGCAAGTGCACCTATAAAATATGAACTGTGCTGACTGCAAGCAACCTTGATGACCACAAAACAATGCATTGTGGGAAACACTGTCCTGACAGTTTTTGTAGTAAAACATGATGCTGATCAGAAATGACTGGCACTAAAATTAAGAAAATCTGTGTATTTTGTAACTCTTTCTGCAAATAGTGAATCGCTAATGAAAAAAAGAAAAAATATATTCCTATTTATTTATGGTTGTAGTATTTTAAATCACTCTCACTCAGATTACTTTATCATTAAAAAATACTTTACATGAAATATTTGATCATTGTATTTTTTCTAGTAATAATCATTTTGGGTTTTTATGCGAAACATCAGACAGACATTTGCATTTATGCAACAAAAGGAACTCAAAAGTACAGGAATCACAAATCATCTGTGGTTTCTATTTCCATTTTATTTATTTCTTTGGCACAGGCCATGTTCAATAAGCCCAGTGGCTATTTTTCATCTGTTGTCTCCAGAGAGATGTTAAAATTGTCTACCTGCAAAGCTAAGAATATAAAATAAAAACACAAATGTGAGATCAATTCAAATACCTACTGATAAAAAATACATACATCACAAAAATTAAAAGTAATATTAAATACATAATAGCACAGATCATACTAAATAGGAGAGGCATATTAAAATTCAACCCAATGTTAAAGTCAACCTCAACTTCCTGTTCTTGTTCAGTCTCGCTGCAGCTCAGTGTTTGCCCTTATCTCAGGCGCCTCTCCCCGCCTGCAGCCGCATAGTCTTGCCGACAATCCAGGCGAATGCACAAGTCATCTCAAACACGCTTATTCTCAGTCATTTTTTTGATGGCAACCATTCTCACCAATGAGGAGTGAGTTTGTTGGATTGTAAAACCCCTTCCACTGAAAGCGGGTTCAGGAGAGTCTGTCAGTCAAATCCTTTGAAAGTTCAATGGAAGACTTCATTCATTTATCTGATTGGTCAGTATCTGATTGGCTAGTTTATAATTTGAATAACTTAAATGACTGAAAACAAATGAAGGTTATCAAGAACAAGAATGGTTGTTATGACAAATATAATGACTGAGTAATAGCTGTTTATTTCTCTATAGAATCTATGGTATTTTGGCTTCTTTGAGCTAGCAGGTTCTTTCTGTTTGGCATGCCAAGGGTGAGGGGTCACTCGGTCCAGTTCACATATACAGTCAACGATCCACTCACAACTGAGGGATTTCCATTGTGCCCACATACGACCCCAACTGGTGTGATCTTTTCTGTGCTCAGGCAGGTAAAGGAAACTCTGTTATATTCCTACTGACAGGGGACTGGAATATTTATGAGCGTGGAAGTTTTAGGGTTGGGTATTTGCACAGGAGCGTCACAGACACTGGAACTCGCAGAGCTCCTGAGAGCTGCCGTTCTTTCAAGGAGCATTCTCATGACACTTGCTGGCTTATGCACTTGTGGATGTGGAGGAAATTTAACATCCTCCAAACCACATCATATGGGTTTGTTGGATGGGAAGCTAGTATTTATACAAATGAGTACAACTTTGGATAACATTTACGTTTATATATTGAGGTCAAACTATTTAATATGTGCATTTTACAGGTGGAGCTTTGTGCTTTTATAAGGAGAACAATGTTTCTCTTGTCCAAAAATGGAATACAGTTTGTACTGACTTAATTAACTTTTTTTTAGTTTTGGGTCCATTTATAAATGCCTCAGCCAGAGAGGACAGAGATGCTAAATATTGACCAAGGTCAAACCTTTGTGACAGAGCAGTAAAGAGATGTTTACATGAAGCCTCCTTCTCGTATTTCACAAATTAGATCATAGAATCACATCAAGATCTCTCTGACCGAAATGTTTGCTAACCTTTATTTTTAATATTAACTACACTGAGATGGTTAAATTACTCTTAAGATTAAAGGAAAATCAGAAAATAGATTTTGGTCAAACAAATTGGTTAAAGATTGAATTGAGCATTAGGAAAAACCAAACCAAGCCTTGTCTTTTTTTAAAGAGCTCTGAATAAATGTTTCCTCTTTTTGGTGGCTCACAGAACCCTTCATTAAACCTCTCCTCTGTCAGCCTCCTTGCAATCGGGGACTACAGATACCTAATGGATGTTTTTTTACCCAGTGTATGAGGCTGCTCCACAGACTTTTGTTAATCTCTTTGTGCCATTGCTTGTGGAAGCACAAGCAGAGAGTTGTCTGTCCTAATCCCTCCCTCTGACCAGTCTATTAGCCATAAGGCCAGTGGGGCAGGGGAGGGCTCTAAGCAGATTTCAGCGCTTAACGGATGAACAAGTTTAGAATGGAGTGATGATTCGATGGATATGCTCTCTGAACACACCATTTGGTTGTAATCGTGGGGTTTTAGGAAATGTCTTCCAAATCCCACTTACAGAAAACGGCTGGTGTTCCATGATAACCTTGTCCTTCCAGCTGAACACACCTGATTCAAGAAAACAGCTGCAAACACGGTGAAAATGACTGAAGTGTAACTAACCCAAGTAAGAAATGTCTTGGATGTGAAACCCAATCGTGAAAAAATCTGTTGGAGCCACAGTGTACTGATGTATATTAAGTCGTGCTGTGGTGCTTTGGAATGAACTGGCACTAACTTACTTCTATAACAAGTCACCTAGTGGTTAACCTAGTGACCTGGCCCCAGATTCATGTACAGTGTTCCCTCATTTACTGCATTTGGGACTTTCCATTACTAATTTACAAAGTAGGACTACAGATGTTTTAAGGCTGTGAAACTCCTCTCTACACACTTTCTACACTTTTCTCAGACACGCATGAACATTTTCACACTTTTCTTTTATAACTCTCAAAGTTCAAACCATCATTGAAAAATATCTCCATGATTATAGAATGAAAACAAAAGATCTTATCGCGATTGAAGATATATGTAACTCGGTACCATGGAAGGTGAACAGCAATATAGTGAGGTAATACTATTTAAAATCAGCCTCAAAGAAGAAGTTGGTCCTCGGTCCCCGTTTAGTGGTTGGGTAGATAGTGTCCACCCTGAGTCTGGAGGTTGTGGGTTCAAAAATACGGTTGCATCATACCAAAAATGGGACCCAAGGGTTGGATGGAAAGGTTTCCTGAGACAAATACTAAGAACATAGTAATTAGGGCAGGTGATAAATCGATTTGTTCAAATTTGCCATTTAAGAAAATGTATTTTTTGGGAAAATCTGGATTTTTTTTTCCCAACACTCTGCTCTCTTGGGCTGTCATTGTTCAGAGTAAGGTCTCCTCAAAAGTTTCTCGCAATGCTCAGTGTTCCTTAAGGTGCATTCACACCAAACACTAAGGCAAAAAACATTAGCTGCTAGCTCTATGTAGCACTAAGGCAAAAAACATTAGCTGCTAGCTCTATGTAGCACTAAGGCTAAAAACATT
>BSAI01000018.1:1105052-1124201 GCA_036245035.1 Adrianichthys oophorus
TAGCTGCTAGCTCTATGTAGCACTAAGGCTAAAAACATTAGCTGCTATCTCCTCCGACACGCAGCCAAGGTGGCAATCTTAGGGAACATATTTTTGGCCATGAGGTGAGCAGCTAGTTCTCCGCGCGGCATAGTAGGAGCGGGTGACGTGAATCAGTCACGCAAATCGTGGTCAGTGCGAACGCACCTTAAAGCTGGAAGAGTTTCTGCAGTTTAATGGAACTGGTTCAGTTCTGCGACTTCAGACTAGAAGCACAAAACCTCATGCTGTGAAATTTCTTTGATGGTGTGAGTACGGCAAATGTGTTTCAACACCTAATATGAACAGAGACCTGAAACAGAGACTCTGTCGAGTGTGAGAACTGTTTCTCTTTTGGAGATGCTAAAGCTAGTGGTAGATCTCAAATCACCTGCCACATTGTTTTAAAAGCATTTCTACTGCTTGTATTTTGAATTCAACTTCTGAAGGAGATTTTAAATTAAGAATTAGTTAATAAAGTTTTAACATATTTTAACAAGTAAAGGGAAAAAGAAAATAATCAATAAAAACTGGAAATTGAATTTGGTGTGAATTAATCTGAGATTTTATTTGTAGGCCATCTTGTGCAGCCCCAGTGGTTAACTATCTTTATCTTCACTGGCCCATGTGCTCTTTTTATTTTTGACTGTAGGGGGCAGACTCCTGCAGAGTCAGACTTTCAAATCCTGGAGATTGCTCGTAAACTGGAAATGTATGGTGTTCGCTTTCACCCAGCAGCTGACCGTGAGGGCACCAAGATCAATCTGGCTGTGGCTCACATGGGTCTTCAGGTGTTCCAGGTGCGTTGATGGAAGCTGCTCTCTATGAGCAACAACATGCCTCCTTTAAGGATTCGTTTGGATGTTGTTTCTCCCCCAGGGACACACAAAAATAAATACCTTCAACTGGTCCAAGATTCGCAAACTGAGCTTCAAGCGAAAACGCTTTCTGGTCAAACTCCACCCAGAGGTCCATGTATGTAC
Organism: Adrianichthys oophorus; assembly: GCA_036245035.1. Lineage (NCBI taxonomy): Eukaryota > Metazoa > Chordata > Actinopteri > Beloniformes > Adrianichthyidae > Adrianichthys > Adrianichthys oophorus. The sequence continues at coordinate 1,106,054 of BSAI01000018.1, forward strand.
TCATGAAGGGATCATCGCCTAACTCTGTCAAAGAGGTCTGACTACTCTCAACTCCATGTGGTTTTGTCTCCTTCATTTTAGGGCCCACATCAAGACATTCTTGAATTTTTGATGGGCAGTCGAGATCAGTGTAAGGTCTTTTGGAAGATCTGTGTGGAATACCATTCCTTTTTCCGCTTGTTTGATCAGCCGCAGCCCAAGTCCAAAGCAATCCTCTTTACCAGAGGTTCTTCCTTCCGATACAGGTATGATCAAAGGGTCTGTCGTATGTTCTTAAACCGGCTAATAAATGCTTGATTTGTCATTTTGTTAATGCCGATTGTTCCTTTGTCAAACACTGCCAGTGGAAGAACCCAGAAGCAGCTCGTGGAATACGTCAGAGAAAGTGGACAGAAGAGAACTCCCTACCAGAGGTGATCATCAGGAGAAATGGTCTTTGGTTTTTTTCTCAAGATTTGCATTCAATCCCAGATTATTCTGAGATGGAATTTTCTGTTTTCAGGAGGAACAGTAAAATTGGAATGTCAACTCACTCCTTTACAACAGATGTGCCAAAACAGGTAAGAACATCAGCAGAAAACAGTGAAGGTCTGTTTCCTATACATTCCACTGTTGTTCATTAATGCTGTTTTCCTTTTGTTTTCCCTATCTCGTGTCTCCTTTGATTACGTCTTGTTGTCTGGTTTCTGTCACCTTCTCCCCCAGCACTTGTCATTCAATGACAGCCTCAGGGCTGCAGGTTCCCCCCTCTCCACCTCTGCGCCCTTCCATCCAGCCCACACGTCCAGCGTCTTGCCTCAAGCTGAACTACAACACAAGCCCCAGCCTTTGTCGCCTCCGAGCCAAACTGCAGCACCTCCTCCGCGACTTCATTCCCCTCTGCAAGCTCCTAGAGCCCCCAGCCCTCCAAAGGAAGACCCTGTCAAGGCCGCTTTCCCTCCACACTACTCTTTTCAAGGTGCCCCCAGCATTCAGGCAGCAGGACACTGCAGCCCCTTGTCTGTGTGTGTAGAGAGTGGCAGTTCCCAATCCCAGCCCTCCAAAAATGGCAATGAGGATAATGAGCTTGGTGGAAGATGGGGGGTGGGGTGTTCGGCGGTGGTGGGGGGCAGATGGAGAAACAAGGGGGTTCTTACGTCTGAGGCGTTAGAGGCCGATAGTCTGCGCCTCAAACCGAATCCTACCTTCTCCGTGTCGGACTCGTCGCTGCAGGTCACAGAGGAGTTTATTGACGATGACCCCACCCAGATTTCGTTTTACGGTGGGGGGGGCTGAGGCCTACACGTACAGGCTTGACAATAAAGGGGATCAGTTTGATTTTATGGAGGGAACTAACCTTGGGGAAAGTAGGATGTTCAGTGTGGGGATGGAAGACCTGAATGCAAACTTCAGTCCCGTGGGTCACTCTGAGACCAGCTCTCTGCTCAATAACCGCTCAGACTGCAGCTCCCTGGACAACCTGGGGCTGAGCTCCGCCGGGGAGTCCTTGTCTATGGGCTTTGGAGGTGGAGACTCCTCGTCTCTGTGCCTGCCCAGGTCCGAGATGCAGTCAGAGGCCAGCTCTATGGTCAACTTCCCAGCATACTCTGTGCGCTCTGACAGCAGCTCAGCAATGCAGTTCAGTGACCTGGTGGAGCAGCTGGAGCAGCTCAGTTTCCCGCCCACTACCACAGAGGGCTCTGGGAACGGCAGCTCTGACTCCGACTCTGACTGGGACTGCGACAGCGTCCTCCCCCCTGATCAGAACCTGTTTTACAGCAACCCTCTGACAGGGGGAGGTGGAATAGAGGGGTTTCTTCTTCAGTGTCACAGCCTGCAGGCCCTGGCACTGACGGACCCCCCTGGGTCCTCACAAGTGAAGATGTAAAGCCTTCCAGGGCCCAAAAAAATGACTCCCCCCCCACCTGTTGGCAGGATTACAATCTCCGCTGTGGTGGTTGTTTCAGCAAGCAGGTCTGCAGCGCGGACTCTTTGGAGAACGTAAATCCAATTAAAGCCCACTTTGGGGTCAGCTCAGAGGTATATTTGGTCAAAACCTCACATTTTTACTTATTTCCTGCAGGGGGCACTTTTGATCAACATCTCTGGTCTTTATTTTCCTGACCTTCTTGAATGCTCCACCTGTTGCATGCTGTCATCTGTAGTGAAGGAGCAGTTTGCTGTCCTGGTGTGACTGGAGCAGCCTGTGTCTGAAGCTTTACACACTTATTTTTACACACCGTTCCTAAATTAAGAGACTTCTGCCATTGCCATTTGGATCAGACTTGAATTTGAGTCCAGATTTGATGAATTCACATGAATGAATATTTTTAAAACTAGATATATGGTGATTTTTGCCTATTATGCCTATGAGAGTAAGAGATTATATCATGCCACATATAAACAATATCTGTTGTCATTTTTACTATCATTATTGATTTTTTTTTTTTTTTTACATAATCGTACAGATGCATACTAACTCTTGTGTATTTTTGTTTTCAATGAATAATTTGGATCTCAGGGTAAAAATGAAAGCATTGAAATCAAAGTGCAGTCATTCCTAGAGGCTTCCTGATACATCTTTATTTCTGTGCCTTACTGACACCTGCTGGCAGAAGCTGATTTTCATAACACAGGAGTCCACTTTGAATTCGTTTATCTCAGTTTTAATGTCTTAAAAATGCAATGAGAATGCAGTTATTTTGCTTCCTGTTGTGAATAATCAATCACTGCGAATTAAAAGGCCATCAAGTACATAAAATCCTCAAAGGAAGCTCTGCATTTATCTCTAAAGCTTCACATTTAAACTGAATGAAATCATAAAAAGTTTGTACTGAAAAACGTGAGATCAAAGTAGAAATTTCCAAAAATCTTTCATTTTTTTATATGATTGTAATCATTTACTGCAGGGGCTTTCAGCATGCTTTGGCTTTTTGTCTCATGAATCCTTCAAAGTACCATAACAATGAAACAGAAATTATTGGAAGGAAAGTCATTTGCACATTAGCTTTAAATCTCTCTTTTTTTTTTTTTATTAAGGCGCATTTGAAGTTTAGAAACAGACACAAATAGATGAACACACAGTTTTACATAATTCCAAAAAAGCCTCATTTTGAGAATATAATATATTGTGAAGTTTGCTGGCTTTTCAGTTTTTGTTTTTGTACAGTCTGACCTGCAGATTTGGTGCAGTCAAAATGCAATATGAAATTTCTCTCCAAGTTAGATCTTCCGCCTGCAGCGCCTGCACCTCTTTGCCTTATAGCACTTAAGCTACGTACAACAGCCCTCGGCAACGCACGTTCAAGCAACCATTTTCAATTAAAAGTCTATGTAAATGCTTAAATGTTGGTTTTGGGCTTGCACGTTCAAAACTCTCGTATTCACGCTTCACTACGCGAGTTTCTGCGATTGTTTTCAGACTACATACAAAACGCTCAGCTATACCATTGATAGTTAAATCAGGTTGAACTTTGGCCTATCAGTGACTCAGATTCGGTCGTCACATATGGAAGGCGTCCCCTTTAATTAATGGAAGTTCCAACAGTTGAGAATTGATCACGAAGGAGAAATTAATAATTGCGGTTTGTGCCGCGGTTCTATGACACCAGTCTGTCGTATATCAGAATAGAGCTGTGAAAGATAAAGCCTGGAACAAGAGTTGCCAGATTTACACCACTTTGATATTTCACACAAAGCCTCTTCCAACTGTAGGTGGTGGACATGCGGTCATATCGGGTAGCAAAAGTCTGATGTGAACACCAAATGCTAAACGCCATGCCTGGTGTAAACGTAGCATTACTGTCAGTCTTTCTGGCAGCGGGCTTTCATTTCCGCTGTCTTCCTTAGAGGTCTCCTCCACACTTGTGTGGAAATACAAATAGTAGTGTGAGAAAGCAGGCCAGTTGTCCCCTTTTTTCTCATTGCCATTTTGTAGGATGGCACAACACACCAAAAGGGATCTGTAACCTCTCTACAATCACAAGTCTGAAAGATTTAGATTCTGATCTGCAAACCTTGGGGAGCTGACTGATCTGATCAGCGGTGTAGCCTTTGATATTTTCCTTCTTTTCCACCTTGTGGGTTTTGACCCTCAGGATTTTAACAAACGTCTAACTATTCCCTGCAGCTAATTGCACTTAGACACCAATCTATCATCACTTAATACTGAAAATGTATTTTTTCTTACAATAAACCACCTGTATTTAATGTTTGTATGTTTTACTCTCAAGAATAAAGTGATGACTTGTGGGTACCATGAATGTCAGACTTAAAATTCTTTTAGACATCAGAGGAGGAGCAGTCTGTTCTTCCTGAAGTTGGAACAAACCCCTTGGGAGTGAGGTGTTAGTTGGTCCAGGTAACCAGGAGAACTTGACTGTTTGAGGGTAAACGAGTCAGAAAAAGTCAAACTCTGCTCTGAACTGTAATACAGCCGGTTTGTCTTCTTCATGAAGCGAGCAGATTCCTGATGTCTAAAGCGGCAGACTTGCTTGCTGCTGGGGGGTTGTGCCTGGAATTCCTCCATCTAATTCCAGCCGAGTGTTTGCTCCCTGTTTGGACAGGCCTGGTGCCAAGCCATTCCTCAGCAAACCCCCGTGCTCCTGATGTCCGCTTGCTCGCCTCGCTCCCCGTGGAGCACTTCAGACAAACATTAAGCAGTTTTCTGCCCTCCAGACAAGACACATTCCTGATCACTTTTTGTTTTGAATTGTTTCCGGGTCGAGCTGGCAGTTGTTGATGTCCTTTTTTTTTTTTTTCTTTTTCCAGCCTCCTCCCTTTATTTATTTTATTTTTCAGAAGAATTGACAGAGCAGCTGTGGTGATCTATGACTCAGTAAAAAATATATTTGTATTTTTTTCATTTAAAGAAATGCAAACGGGTGTAATAGTAGTGGCAGAACCGGTTTACTTAGAGAAGTAATTACCTAACAAAGCCTACTTTGGCTTGTTTTATGCTTCACTTTCTCCTATATACGTTGAAGTTGTTCAGTATGCATAACATGATTCAGATAACTGGTTTCCTACACAAAACTAGCTGTTTTTTGGTCTTAGTCAGAGTTGAACTAAGTTTTATAGGACACCCTCCCCATTAGAGCTCTTCTAACCCATGCTCATCCAGTTTGGGGGGTTTTCTGTCACCTTTGAACAGTCGTCATTTTGCTTGAATATTTGAAGTGTTTATGAGTAGAAGGTAATTCTGTTTTCCCATCTCTCGTAGATACAGTAGTGGAAAGTCCTCAGCTCTCCCCCTTCACCTCCAAGGAGCCTCTCTGGATGTCGCCCTCCTTCCAGATGTCAACCCTGAGCCTGCCCAGCCAGGCACCGTCGCCCCTGCAAAGCCCCTTACTGAGCGAGGTGGGCAGCAATGCCAGGCTAGAGGAGGAGGAGGAGGGCAGGAGGAAGGTACACTGCTCGCATGGCATCCTTGCAACCCCCTGCCTCACTGTCTTCAATCACAGAGCACACGGGCGTCATGTTTTTAGTTTGACCACAGCCATGGAGTTCTCTGTTCATTCTTTTAAGTTGTGTCCTTCTTCGTCCTTAGCGATATCCCACCGACAAGGCCTACTTCATTGCTAAAGAGATTTTGACCACAGAGAGAACCTACCTAAAGGACCTCGAGGTCATCACTGTGGTGAGTCGGACTCTGTTGCTCCTTTTGAGAAATATTCAAGAAAGCTTCCCATATTTATGAGATTTAAAAGGTTTTATTGGCAAAAATAAGCTTTAATCTGCATTCACACCAAGTGTGATTCGCACGTCAGGGCCGTTCAGTTTCAATGTTAGGTCAATGTACAGACATGATCAGAAGTCCTGTGGAGCAATTTTAATGTCTAGAGGTTCTAATCATTCTCATCCTGAATTTTGATATTTTTTCTATTTTCATCTAAAGAATAATAAAAGTTCCTCCAATTGTATTCTTTTTATTATTTCCCCTCTCGGATTAATACAGGACAGCAAGCTATTAACCGTCAAGCTTATGAACACATTTCTGGACAGGCGTCGAGTAGTGAATGTGCAACACGTTGAAAGAGAGGTGTCCGATGCCATTTTGAAACTTGAACTGCGTTCAGTGGAAATGCAACATTAGAAAAACAGCAAAACATCTTTTGATGTTGTTTCTATCGAAAAAGCTTGTGAGAAAAGACCAAGTACCTTCTTAAGGCTGATCTCCAAGAGCATAAGTCATATCAGCTTTAGGTTGGTTGTGTCAGAGAAGGATGCAAAGCGGCAGGGTTAGGGCTGGAGATACAGTACCCACTTTGGTGATGATCTGATTCAATTCATCAATCAACAATTCACAGCTCAAATGCTGCTTCAATGGTTGTTACATTCAAAAAATGATGTTTGAATGGGTGCTTTATTTGCTTATTTGATGCATACAAATTAAAAAGCAATATTTATACTTTTATTTAAAACAAAAGATCAGAGTTGTCAAACTATAACAGATGAAAATACAAAGATTTTGAAAGAGAGAAATAATATTTGTCACTTTATACAATGTTACACTCTACAGTTTTTCTGCCAACTTCCTGGTTAACTTCAACAGTGAGCAAACACAACCATAACTGTTGCTTTGGATCATTTCGCCATGTTTCACTGACTACAGTTACAGTAAAAGATGGTGAACAGAGACACAACAACACCAAAATAAAAATGGAACAACTTGAAAACACTCAGTCCTTTCATCTAAACGGATAATCGTGTTTCCAACAGAAAACATGTTTTAAAAACTTTCCATCTTGGATGGAAAAAACAAAAAACTGCCAAAACTTTAGATGAGCACGTTCTGGTACGACTTTTCCATCATGCTAGCAAACAGTCACATGACATGACATAAAAGATCACAACATTTTTGTAATATTCTTAATTTCATAATCATTTTTTAAATTCAAATTGTTCACTATATTTAAGACCATTTTTTGAAGACTTATTTCAGTAAACTGAACTGTAGTGTTATTTTTTAATCTATGAAAAACACTTTGAAAACACTTTGAAAACGAGAACTTTCACCAACACTTTACTTTGCAGATTTATGCACTTCTGATGGCAGTAGTGCATTTTATTCTGCATTTTAGAGCGATAACATTACCTGAAGTGTATTTTACTACACTAATCAATTTATAAAGATTACGAATGAACAATCTAGAACATTACAAATATTTGTACTTGATTTTCTGGAATAGATCGCAGATATTTGAGAATTCGGATACTCGTGACGGCCTTTGTGAGGGCGTGGTTATTTGGCTTTTTGGAGATGAGTGTGGATCACTTGATGGATGTTGTTAGCAGTCATGTTTGTCCTGTTTTAAGTCATTCTGGTTTGCTGAAGCTAATGCTGGCCAAGAGAGTCTGCTGCAGACACATTCTGGACCAGAGAAATGTTTCATGCGTTGAACGGGTACGTTGTGCTCCTGCAGTGGTTCCGCAGTGCTGTGATCAAAGAGAACGCCATGCCTGAAGGCTTGATGACCCTCCTCTTCTCCAACATCGACCCCATCTACGAGTTCCACAGAGGCTTCCTGAAGGAGCTGGACCAGAGGCTGGCTTTCTGGTGGGTTCTTCCTCATTCTGAGTGGGGGGGGTTCGATGTCATGAAGGTCCTGAGGTCGTGACCAATTCCTTCTCTATCCACAGGGAGGGGCGTTCCAATGCTCACGTCAAAGGAGATTACCAGAGGATTGGTGATGTGATGCTGAAGAACATGTGTTCTCTGAAGGTTTGGAATCTCTCCGATGATTGTTTCCTCTCAGCTGTTGGTTGAAAACTTCACGAGTTTCCTTTGATTTGGTCTCCAGGAGTTCACCAGCTTCCTCCAGAAGCATGACGAGGTGTTAACAGAACTGGAGAAGGCCTCCAAGAGGCTGAAGAAGCTGGAGATGGTCTACAAAGAGTTTGAGCTGCAGAAGGTGTGCTACCTGCCCCTCAACACCTTCCTGCTGAAGCCCATCCAGCGCCTGATGCACTACAAGCTCATTCTGGAGAGACTGTGCAAGCATTACTCCCCGGCACACCGGGACTTCGACGACTGTAAAAGTAGGCAAATGAAGCTCCTCCTTCTCCTGAAAAAACAGTCTGGGATCTGGTCTTGCTGGGTCAGGAAGGACACCTCTTCTGCCAGAATCTGGTTGGAAATATTGAGCCTCTTTATGCCTTTTGTCTCCTGGCAGAAGCCTTGAAGGAGGTGGCAGAGATTGCCACTCAGCTTCAGAGCAGTCTGATCCGGTTGGAGAACTTCCAGAAGCTCACAGAGCTGCAAAGAGACCTGATAGGGATTGAGAACCTGACGGCCCCGGGCCGCGTGAGTGCACCGACACAGAGTGGAGGGCAGAGGGAGCTGGGATCTTTAAAATGTGCTGATGGAGTCTGATGTGTGTGGTTTAGGAGTTCATCAGGGAGGGATGCCTGTACAAGCTCACCAAGAAGGGCCTCCAGCAGAGAATGTTTTTCCTGGTGAGTGAAGGACATCTCCAGCTGTGCAGATGTAGGGACTTGGGTGGATTTTAACGCTAGTTTTCTCCTTTTCAGTTCTCAGACATGCTCCTCTACACAAGCAAAGGCGTAACAGCAACCAATCAGTTCAAAGTGCACGGACAGCTGCCCCTCCAGGGCATGATCGTGAGTCTCTGCTCCTCCTGTTCTTCTGCTGTTAAAATGGTTCCTGCTGGGGTCAGAGGAACCATCTTTGCTAATGTGCACCAGTCTGCCGTGTGTTGGCGGAGCGCGAGGGTGTTCTAACTCTGCGTGTCTCTGCTTCACTCCCGGCTGCAGCTTATTGTTCTGGATGCTCCGGTGAGTCTTGAGCTCTCCCAGTGGAGGCGGAACCCATCCTTTTCCTCCGTGTTCACACAGACTCAGGAGGAGATGCTGCAGTAGTAGCTCAGCTTGATAGTCATACTATTTTTGCCTATTTACCTTCATTTAGTCCCATCCCTCCTTCTAAAGTTCTGTTAAAGGATGTTTGAAACCAAACCCTTCCCCTAAATGACTTATTCTGGTTGTGCCATATTTTTATATATTGATTTCTGTTTTTTTAGGTGGAGGAAAGTGAAAACGAGTGGTCGGTTCCACACTGTTTCACCATCTACTCTGCTCAGAGGACCATTGTCGTAGCTGCCAGGTGACTTGTTGAAATGGCGTTTTGCCCTAACCTGTACAGAATCAACCCAATTAACCTCACTGAAGGAAGGAAATGTATGCAAAGTCACTTCATGATAGAGAAATACTACAAAACATCACCACAATTAAGAAGCAACTCAAATATTAAAGTCTGTTGTATGGCCTCAGACGTCTCGCCCCGTCCCTCATGCTCCCCATCACCCCTGTTTACCTAACGTCACTGACTGAGCGGCTGTTTCAGACCCTTCACTCTCCCCTTTTGCCTGCCTGGTCAGAGCTGCATGTGACAAATTCCTTTTTAAAAAAAAGTCTTTTTTCAGAATGGCAGCTTTTGTATTGATTTTAACTCCATAGTTTGGATTGCATGGGGCTGATAAACGAGTCGTGTCAATTTTACAAAAATCTGCAAAAGTAAATGTTTCGATTTCCTTGACAACTGAGGTTTTTTGACAACATTCCCTGTTTGCATCCTATATGTCAGATTGTGGCCCCTGCGACAGACTGGCGACCAGTCCAGGGGTGTCCCCTGCCTTCGCCCATGAGTAGCCGGGTTAGGCTCCGGCAACCCTGTGACCCTGAAAGGGAAAAAGCGGTTTGGAAAATGAATGAATGTCAGATTGTTACAGCTTGAGCCAACCATTCATGTATTTTCCAAATGAGGCTTAAGGAGTTAGGTGATCCAAATCCCAAGGAGGAATTTAAATTTGTAGGTATGCCTAAAGGTTGATATTGTGTTATAATTATTATTATTATTGATCAATTCAAGATGATGGCCTCTCCCCAAGATCTAAGATCAGCTTTGGTTGTGATTGTAGACTTAAGCTGCTCACATTTTGCCACAAAATGGCCGAGAACAAGGTGCGTGCAAAATTTGAGGAGTTTTTGAGTTTGGGGCGGGGCAAATTTTTCTCGTTGGTACAGTCAGTAATAAAGAATTGTGAAAACAATCTGGTCCTTCCAGTTCAGGCTTGCCGCGGGTCAGAATTAGACTTTTTTTTTCAAAAGATATGAATAGAATGGAAAAAATACCATCAATTTAAAATCTATTTGAATGAATGTATTTTGATAAAGAATATGTTATTAGTTTTAAAATCAAAGTAGTGAGGTCTGGTAGTAGAAGAGAACGTTCCATACCTGTGGGGCTTACATCTCAACCTGGGATCGTCCTTCCTGTCCTCACATGTCTGCTGACAGTTAAAACCTGGTTGGCGGGTACGCAGCTGTCCAGAGATTTAAAGAAATGTTTAAACCAAGCTCTGTGTGGAACTGAGTGGAGGGATGTTCTTTTGCTTAGTGTGCTGGTGACGTTTTTGCCCGCTAAAAGTCGTCCTGTCTGCAGTAAAGCATGTCACGTTCATTCATTCATTCATTCCTTTTCCAAGCCGCTTTATCCCTTTCAGGGTCACGGGGTTGCCGGAGCCTAACCCGGCTACTCATGGGCGAAGGCAGGGTACACCCCTGGACTGGTCGCCAGTCTGTCGCAGGGGCCACAATCACACACCCATACACACTCACATTCACACCTAGGGACAATTTAGAGTAACCAATTAACCTGTGAAGCATGTTTTTTGGACGGTGGGAGGAAGCCGGAGTATCCGGAGAAAACCCACGCATGCACGGGGAGAACATGCAAACTCCACACAGAAAGGTCCCCCAGCCAGGACTTGAACCGGGAACCTTCTTGCTGTGAGGCAGGAGCGCTAACCACTGCTCCACCGTGCAGCCCATGTCACGTTCACACTAACCATTACGCAAACGCAAGCTCATGTGCGCTCACTGTGTTTGAACAGGTTTAAGCAACACAACAAAGCTTTCATTTTGGTCATTTTTAAAATAAAACACCTCAATGACCAAAGCAGATCATCCATATGGTTTGTTTTCTTGCTGAAATCTTCTGATGTGCTCTTTTTAAAGAACTAGCAGATCATTTTCTCTGCCTGCCATTGATCATCTCAGTGATGGCCTTCTGACGTCTTGGTTTGATTCAGTGATGGTTTCTGGTTTCAGCTCTAAAGTGGAGATGGGGAAGTGGATCGAGGACCTGAACACGGCTATTGACTTGGCTAAGAAGTCTCAGGAGAAATCCAGCTTCTTCCTGGACGCCGGCCTCGGCGATCGCTCCAACCGTAAGCGTTTTCCTCCATGGCTTCCTCTGAAGGGTCCGTGTTCCGGGTGTTCGTGTTCTCCCCTGTGATTCCTTCAGTCCAGCAGTAAAACGTACAGTTAATCCCTCTCTTCCACACAACCTCCTGCCCCCTTCCTCCTCCTGTCCCCCAGGATCATCAGACGAGGTCTCTCTGGAGCAGGAGTCGGAGGATGACATGAACTCCTCTCGCACTTCTCTGGACAAGCAGACTCACCACCGTGCCAACACAACCATGCATGTGTGCTGGCACCGCAACACCAGTGTGTCAATGTCCGACCACAGCCTGGCTGTGGAGGTACTCCTCCGCCCTCAGCTTCATCCGCACTACACCATTACTGCATCCACTCGTGTGTGCCCCTGTCAAAGCCCTTTAGGTTTTTCTCTAACTCCTGCCGTTTGTTTCCCACCTCGGTTCTGTTGTTTCTACCCGTGAACGCCGTTTCCTTCCCTCACAAACTGCATGCGTGAAAACATCTCCGTGTCTTTCTCTCCACAGGCCTGGAGAAGCTTGTCCTCATTCTTCTCCTGTCCACCTCTTTCCAGGCTAACATGCTAACACTCTCTGAGCATCCCTTCTTCCTCTTCTGTCCCTCTGCTCTCAGTGTTCGGCTCTCCAGCCGCCTCACCAGAGCTTCCTCCTCGTTACCTCCTGGGTCAGGGACAGAGGCCCAACACCATCACTCATGTTTGCTGGTACCGAAACCAGAACCTCTCTCTCACTGACTACCTGCGCATGAACCAGGTACCAGAACCTGTAAGGGACCCAGTTCAGTCAGGCTTGAGGGCGTTAGTTCACATCATTAGTCAGCATGAAACATTCCCCTGAAGTGTTCCTGAGAATCACACAAGTTAAAACCAACATGAGCCAACATGCAGCCCGAACGTTTTTTGGATTTGGATTTTCACACGACAAAAACAGAATCTTAAAGGGCCTATATCCTGCTTTTTTAAATCTTCCAGAGTAACCTACATCCATATATGTAGTAACAGATTACCTTTGGCACACTAAACAACACATTTTTATGAAACTGGTTATTTCCATGAGCCTAGAAGTAATACGACTCAATCTCTGAGGCTCCACCTTTCCCTCCTTGTGGGTGCCGCCCATTTCATGATGTCATTCTAGAGCCGGCATCGGCAGCAAGCCGTTTTTGTCTCTGCAGGTTCAGAGTCTCAGATTCTAAGAGTCTATGCTAAAATGAAAGCGTTTTCCCGATCACTGCTGGCTCCACGGAGAAAGTGTGTGTGTGTTAGCCGGGGGGGCAGTGCTGGCCGCGCAGAACTTTCCCGGGAGGGGCTGGTCCCCCACATTCATACGTATGAACGCGAGGATCCACTTGTTTTTGTGGGATGGGAGGGGCTGCTCAGAGCGCAGGGTTTTAGAGCAATAATTAGACGTGTGAATGGAGCAAAAAGCCTCTTTGTGGTTGATTTTAGTGAGGAATGAACATTATAATATACTTAAAAACTCAAAAATTTGATTTTTCATTGTATAGGCCCTTTCACAAACATCTTTAATATCTAAAAGTCACAATAACAAAACAAATTACTTTTTTCAGAAATGACATCTTAAAACAGCACATTTTGTAAGTGATGATTACAAGTAATAATTTACTACATTTAGGATGAACTTTTTTAACAAAACAAGTTATAATATCCTTGTGAAATTTGGGGTAAAAGTGCCAAATAGATTCAACCTGTTAAACTGTTGGTACTTTAATCAACTGTAATTCATTGGAGCAAAAATTACACACATATTTTAGTAACATTCCAATTTTGCAGCAGGAAGCTCTTCATAACATTATTCTAAAACTGTATTTACATCAAATCTGATGTTGAACATAAATGGTCCTAGTGTTGCAGGTTTTTTTGAATTAACATTATTTAAACACACAGAGGAGGAATTCTGGGTTTTATCAGTTTGTAATAGAAGCAAGTAAATAAAATAATAAAACTTTTGTTGAGCATAGAAGTGGAGAATTGGAGGAAGAGTCTGGAATCTGCAGAAGCTAGCTCTGTGGAAAAACTGTGGGGTGAAGTGAGAAAGTGAAAGATATTCACATTCTTCTGGGGGATCATGGAGACTCAGCTGGATTCTTCACATCTTTCCACAACCACAGTCATGAATCCAGCCCTTCTTTAAGAAGCGTGAGTCGATCAGCGCCCCCTACTGGCAGCCAGCTCAATCATTGGAGCCAGAAGTGGTGACTGACCTTTGCTGTTGTTTACTTTATTTGATTAATAAATAAAGCCCTCAGGCTTTCAGAAAAACTGGAGTCACTTTTCCTGAGCTAAATATGCTCTAAATCATCAGCAGATGACATCCGTGTTTTTGGAGAAACAAATCTATTATAATAACTGGGAACATGCGGAAACTCATTAACCTTTTTTTTTTAGATTGAATTATGTGTTGATGGTTTTAAACTACAATCATTTAATCTTTGTTTTTTTTTTAGAGCAAATAACTAATATATAGAATCATCAGAGTGAACACAGAACCAACACAGACGTTTGGACTTCCTCAAAGCTTCTTTTATCGTGAACATCAATAGAAACCAGACAAACTAAACTCAACATTTATGCATTAGAGATTCAAACAGGAACAGGTTTTAAGGAAATTCTTTTTATTTTTTTCATTAAAGGTGTTTTTGTTGAATCCAGACTGTCCTTTGGCTTCAAGCTGAAGTGACTTTGTTCCAACTGTCTCACATCAGGAGGAGTCGAAGTGAAATTCTGCTAGAAAACCAGATTTTTGTCCTGATGTCCTCGTTCTGTCCGTTAGTCGAGCTCCTCAGACTCACATCAAGGAAAACGGATGCGACATTATGAGTCTGTGCCATACATGAGGTTTACGTGTTACGCATTACAGCCGTGTTTTTCAACCTTGTTTTTAAAACCATGCTCCACGTTTTCCTTGAGAAAAATCACAAGACAGCAAATAAAAACGATAAACTAAAACTCTTTTTGTTATGAACCAGGAACTCCGGGATCTGGAGCATGTTTGTAACAGTTGTAATGGTTTAAGTATTAGTTTGGGGTTTTTTTGGTCTAAATCAGAAATGCAACTCAAATAGAAATGTTTTAATTTTATTTTGGGGAAAAAAACAATTATTTCAATGTAGTTTAAGTTAAATGTGAAATTCTGTTCCTTTTATTTTGTTATTGCTTCTATTTAAACTTAACTTTAATGTTTTCAAAACCTGAAATAGAAATTTTCCTTTAATCCAGACACTATTAGAAAGCAGCTGTCTGTTCCAAAGATGACTTGGACCAAACTCTGGGATCTCTGGCTGTTCATAATTCTTTTGTGCTCCAACACCTGAAACCTTGAAGGAGAACTGATCTGTTCATCTCTGCTTTCATCAAACTGTTAGAACAGACAGTTTGATGTTTGCGTTTGTGGTACTTCATGACAGCTAACAGAGCAATGAGAGATGCTGTCACATTAACCCAATGAATCATGGGAGATGTAGTGCTCGACAGACTCGCATCTTTAAGCTTCATCAGGTAATGCAGCTTTTGGTCGGTCTGAAACCGGATCATGTGCTAAACTGATAAAAGAACAGCTAAAGATGGTGTTTAACTGAAAGTCTTTATGAGACATAAACTCGTCATCCTTTCTCCCCCCCCCACACCAGTTTAGTGTGCAGAATTCTAACTTTGCATGTGCATGAGAAAAACATCTTACAGTGCAGGTCTTAACTTCAAATCGAACTCATTTCATTCCTTCTTAAATCTTAAAACTGTCAAACAAATTCTGACCCTCTGTCTGTGGTTAATCTCGGTGAATCTGTGTGTGTGTCAGAACCAGCTGTCGGGGTATCTGCTGAGGAAATTCAAGAACAGCAACGGCTGGCAGAAGCTTTGGGTTGTCTTTACCAACTTCTGCCTCTTCTTCTACAAGACTCACCAGGTCAGCGGACTCGGGGAGTTTTCCGCCATCCGAGTGAACTATTTAGTAACCGGCGTTTGTTTGCAGGACGACTTCCCGCTGGCCAGCCTCCCACTGCTCGGCTACACGGTCAGCACCCCAGAGGAGTCTGACGGCATTCACAAGGAGTACGTCTTCAAACTGCAGTTCAAGTCGCATGTTTACTTCTTTAGAGCGGAGAGCGAGTACACCTTTGAGAGGTACGCTGTGCGCTTTTGTTTAGTCTGCGCTGCGGTTCGAAGACTCACCGCCGCTTGTCTTCTGCTCACAGGTGGATGGAGGTGATCAAGAGCGCAGCCAGCACCATGGGCCGCATGAGCCTCCTCATTCCCAGAGGCGGAGCCATGGAGGTCAATGGGAACTGAAGCAGCGCGTCTGGAGGCTGGGCCTCTGGGACGGGACGCTGCGTTGCCACTGAAGCAGCCGCGTTCAGTGGCAACGTTCCTCAGATTCATTCTAATGTTTGTTCAGTAGAGGTAATGATCATAACCGCTGTTTCAGCATAGGGAACTAAACCAATGGGACTCCTGGACATAATTTTGAGTCATTTCTCATCTTTGCATGTGTAGCGCTCCGTCTGTCATTCTCAGATGGACGGAAAACCAGTTTTT
This sequence comes from Adrianichthys oophorus, assembly GCA_036245035.1. Lineage (NCBI taxonomy): Eukaryota > Metazoa > Chordata > Actinopteri > Beloniformes > Adrianichthyidae > Adrianichthys > Adrianichthys oophorus. The sequence goes on from BSAI01000018.1 coordinate 1,121,844, forward strand.
TGGACCAACTACAGACCGAAGTTCAATGTTTGAAGGACTTTTTTTGACTGAAGTTTAGCTGGAAGCAGAGAGGAACGCAGAAGTTAAAGCACGTGCAACACGAAGGTGCAGCTATGTTCTTTGTTTGGGGATGATGGCAGACGCATGTTCGGGGGAGGGGCGAACAGGAAGCAGTGAAATGTTGAGCCATGTCAGATGAGCTGGAAAGTTCTAGAAAGTTCTGCCGGCAGAAGCAGAGCTTCCTTTGAAAAGGTCAAAAGAGGTACAGCAGGGTTTCCCAGGATGTGCAGGAGCAGGGGCTTCCTCTGGGGCTTCATGACTCCCATGATGTCATTCTGTCTCGTTTTGGATTACAGATTACACTTTGTTGGGCAGTGGTGTCAGATTAACCCAACTGCTAAACCCAAACTTGCCTGGAAGAAAGTCAGCTGAAGTGTTTTAGCAAGATTGCCATGTTATTTCCTCACAATTTTCTATGAAGACTGGAATATTTACCCCCTCTGTTTATTTTTATGGAGATGCCCGCTGTGTGATGAAGTGATGGAGGACATCTCCAGTCGTTTGTGTGACAGTCTGCTGCACAGTTAACATCCATCCTATTTATTGTATAGAGCAGGTGCTCCCTCAATGTAGACTTCATGTTATTCCACCAAAAAACATAACGAATAAACTGAGTTTGAATTGTGTTTGTGTTTGTTTTCTATCCCCATTAGCAGATTGTGTTGTTTATTTAAAAGGTGCATTACAGTGGACAGCTACTAAAAAGTCCCTCTCTCTTTGTTGCATTGGTTTCAGTGATGGAACTGCATACCAGTCACTTGAATGCTCTCTTCTGCCATAAGTTTATTTATTCTGAATCCAAGATGGCTAACCCACCTATATGACCACTGCTTGCATTACCTGTCAGTCATTCAATGCTGAAAGGACCTGACAAGTAAAAATATATATACATATGATAGGTAGAAACATCTGGGGAAGGATAACATTTGTTTGGAATATAAGATTTTTATTTACAATATTTAGAAGATGATGATTAACCATGTATCCAACATGCATCACCTTGAACTTTTTAACACATATTATGTGATTGATGTATTGTTTCTTGTGACTGGTTTTGTTTTGACTCAGAATATAAATGTTATATTTACAGCTGTTTGACTGAGATGAACATTATTGTACAGATTAGCTGTAGTTTGAGTCACTATTCTAATTATTTTATCAGTTTGTGGACTTCAAACCCAGCAAAGAATAAGGCGGCCTACAGAATAGTTTAGGAAATTCCTTCCAGTTCCTGTAATGATGAATGTCGTGAGAACAGTGATGATGATTGGCTGACTGAGAAGAACAGAGACAGAGGAGCTGAGGATGATGGAGTTCCAGGGTTAATCAGTGCTAGAGCCACAGAAGCCTTGTATAGGATAATATGGTAAGATGCCACGTGTCCTTCTTCCATAGCTCCCTGATCATGCCGACCATCTTCTACATCCTATCCCTCATCATCCTCACTTTCTGCATCTTTACCATATTATCCTATACAAGGCTTCTGTGGCTCTAGCACTGATTAACCCTGGAACTCCACAGGAAAGCAAAAGTGGAAGACATAGTGGGACTCCACAACTCGTGAAATGGAGAGCAGTCACTAAAGTAGCTGTGCGGTCAGGACATCACTGTCCCCAACTCACTGAGGTGGAAATGCCAATAGATAGAGATGGCATGATGCTGCTTGCACACGGAAGACCAAATACATCTGCATGTTATGCAGTGTGCCACTATGCACTGGATGCTAGTGAACTTCCATACAGCCCATACATGTGTGAGGAACAGGGAAGTATAAGGAGATAAAGAAACTATCAGTTGTCTTCCAAAATGCTGAAATAAGGTGTCAGTAATACTGTCCTTCATCCTTGTAGAAGTATAGAGACTCATGATAATGTTTCTCCTGTTGGGGACGGTTTTATATTGGTTTTCTTTATTTAGACCTAAAACACTTGGTTTAAACAGTGTTAAAATTTACCAGGAAGTTTTTTTCAAACATCAGCAAAGCTTGATATAATTACTAAAGAATATGAGTTCATTCGTTTTTACAGGAAGTTCATAATGTTTACTGCTTGTGTTCAGACCCATGTAGTCCACTGCAGTGGACACGTTTGTAACTTTAAGAAAAAAAAGACATTTTTGAAAAAAAAAAAAAGTTCAACTTTTTTTTTTTTCATGTCCAGATGGGTTAGAATTTTTTTACTTCATTTAAGGGGCTGCTTTTTTAAAGTGTGGGAATGAAACCTAAATGTAATTTATTAAAAGGCACAAATTGTGTGTGTGTGTGTGTGTGTGTGTGTGTGTGTGTGTGTGTGTGTGTGT
>BSAI01000018.1:1124211-1204837 GCA_036245035.1 Adrianichthys oophorus
TGTGTGTGTGTGTGTGTGTGTGTGTGTGTGTGTGTGTGTGTGTGTGTTTCCATGGAAGGACCTGAGAGTGAAGTCAGGCTGTGGTAAACAAAGCAGGGCATTCCTCAGGCATGTCCACACAGCTTCAGAAGCGGGCGTGGAGGCTTCCCCAGACACGCCATCATCCCCCGTCTGTGGCCGGGACCTACTGGTCTGCATGTGGAGACTGTGTGGACTACGTTCTGCTGCCGCTGTGATTTGCAGTCTGCTTTTCTCCTCCCCGAAAACTTTCAGTTTCTGTAAAAAAAAGTTTCCCAGCTTGATAAAAGTCCTGAGACAGAAATCCTGTTATGGCAGCTTCTTCTCCCTGGATTAGCATGTCAGAGAAGGTAAACAACATTGACTTCCCTCTTTGACAGACTGGCAGAGCGTCTGAGCAGCCGGCTGCATGCAGGCACAGAGGCTGGGCTAACCCCATAACTCCTGCAGCACAAACATCTCTGGAACTTGTTTTTCTTCTACTTTTCTTCACACTTCAAAGCCCTTTTTGATGGTAGATGAAGACTCTGGAGATCATGTATCATCTCTGCTGAGCCCAGGCTGTGCTCACTCTGCAAAATATCTGAAATCTAAGTGAAGATTTCATGCATTCTGTTGGTTCTGATAACCCATCAACGTTTACATGTTCTTCTTAAATATTTATAGACGCTTGATTTTTGCTAAAAAAAAAAAAAAAAGTGTTGCATTCTGCTTTTGCGACCAGCCTGTCTTTAGTTACTTTAGTTACCGTAAAGAAATTGGGTTGTTCCATCCGTCCATCTTCAGTACTCCCTAAATCAATTTTGGGGGTCACTGAGTTGCTGGAGCCTATCCCGTTGGCTGAAGGTGGAGTTCACCCTGAACAGATCAGTCTGTTGCAGGCCTACACCACTTTTTTCATCCTTTGCAACAATCACAGATGATGAGTGGAACTTTGTTTACCTGATTTGGTGGATTTTTAAGGTCTCTTTTTGTTCGGCCTTTGGAAGCATTCATGGCCACACTGATGGCTACAGATAATGTAACTGTTAGAAAAGTGAAGCGACATTTCATCAAAAGTGAAAAAATAAAATGACAGGAGAAGTTGATGAACAGATAGATCGTTATGACATTTTCACAATTACAAAGAAATTCAGAACAAGCTTCCAGGTCTGTGAAACACTCAAACACCCATGGTAAAAAAAAAGAAGAAGAAGAATACATCAAAAATGTATTATTCAGTAACTAAAAACTGGACATTAAAAGTAATTTGATGCCAAATAAAAGTGTATTTGTCATAAAGTAAACAGGATCCCCAATTGACCAGTTTTCATTTGCTAAAACAAGAAAAATATTACTAATAAATGTGAAGAAAACATCCAGAGTTGCACAATTCAAGCATTCTAATAAGTCCGGGTTGAATGTGTATGTTTCCCAGCTGGAGCATCATTAGTGCAGCTCCTCCAGGCTGCTGGGAGCCCCTTTCTGTGGAGTACAGGATTCCCACAGCTGTTGACCAGTTTCATGAGTTCATAAACAACCTTTGAAACATGGGGAGCAGCTGAAGCTCTGGAAAACATGAAGACTGCCGGGGTTGCTGGGTTGAATCCCGCTCAGGTCTGCCTCACATGCGCGTGAGGAACGCTGGGAAGCGGAAGTGTGTGATTTTCCTGCAGGCACACCTGTGATAAAGCCGGTTATTGATGAATGCCTGACGACACTGGGTCAGATCCAGCGTTCACGCGCGCGTACGACGTGTGCGCGCGGGGGTGGGGGGGGGAGGGGCTCCCCTCCCTCCGCCCCCAGCCTTCACAATAAGTGTCCTTAGAAGGAGAGGCTGTCAGAGGCGCACAGAGGGGTCATTTGAAAACACTGCAGCCGTAAAACTTCACAGATCAAAGGATTTGACTTCTCAGACAGAAGACAGGACCCCCACCCCCCTGTGTGATGGTGGAGCGGCATCTCTGGTAAATTTGAGAGGATCCAAACTTTAGTTGCTGCCTGTCCCTGCGGCCTCACGGGCCTCCAGACAAGCGTGACACCTAAAGCTCTGCGGTGATCAGAAGGGTCTAATCCGCGCGTTTGTTCTGCAGGATAATCTCCAGAGGTGACTGCGTCTGAGGCGCGCGCGGCGCGGCGGCTGTTTGTGCGCCGCGCGCTCGGCGGCTCCGCGCGGGCGCAGAGAAGAGGAGGAGCATGGAGATGCTGCGCCGCTCCTCCGTGTTTGCGGCCGAAGTCTTCGACCGCTCCCCCACCGACAAGGAGCTGGTGTCGCAGGCCAAAGCGCTGTGCAGGGAGTACATCCACTCCAGGCTGAACCGAGCCGGCATCGGCTGGTCCAAACCCGAGCACGCGCAGGCCGGGACAGGCGGCGCGCTCGGAGAGGTGTCGTCGGTCCTCTTGTGGTTGGGTGAGCCTCTGAGATTAAAATGAGAGTTTCTCTGATCTTATTTTAACTGTTTTTTTTTGTTTGTTTGGTTTTTTTGCTGCTTTGAAGGATTCCCATTTAAAAGTTTCTAAACTAACTTGTTTAGGAGTAAAGAAATGAAAACAATGTCACCGTTTCTCAGTTTGAAACTCCCAAATTATCTGAATTCCATGCGTCAAAAGTGGCTGCAGATATGGGTGCCGTCTGCTTAAGGTGAAAAGTGCCTGCAGCCATGCAGGCCTCATTCCCTTCTAAGCATTCCTGGGAAACTCTTCTGCTGAATTGGGACACGTTTTCTTAACCGCCTTTCTTGCTGGAGTTTTTTTTCCTGGAAACTGTGATCCCACTGAGACTCTGTCTGAACTTGTGTCTGAAGCTGAAAGAGATGATGAGGCTTTTGTCTTCACGTGACCTCAAGGCATCCAGAACAGTAGAAAAACTGGTTGTTTTTTCACCTGCTGGACTTCAGATGAAGATGTTCGTTTGTCAGTTTGGTTTAGACGCAGATGCAGAGCAGTCACGCATGAAAAAGGAACCAAAAACTGAACCAAAACCTTCATCCATATAGAATCCTCATTATCTGTGGACTAAAAAAAAGGATTCACTGCTGTGTTTCTTTGTCACATCAGATCATCAATAATATGTCACATTTTCAAATTTAATAATCAAATACATTTTAAAAAGAGAAAACTATATTTAAAAACTAAATCCTTCTGCCTCCACGTCTTGAGTCTTATATTCAGTGTGAAAAGTTAACTTGGATTAAAATGATCCATCCATCCATTTTCTGAACCTGTTTAATCTCTTTTGGGGGTCACATGGTTGCTGGAGCCTATCCCAGCTACTGTTGGGTGAAGGTGGGGCACACCCCGGACAAGTCTCCAGTCCGTCTGTGACAGGTCAGACTGTCATTGTTTTGGGGTCATTTAAAGTCACTTTGAAAGAGTTGTAACAAAAGTTTGACGACTGTGATTCAGCTTCACTCTCGTTCTGCATTTGTTCTGGTGGGATCTGAAGGACCTGGCGGGCTGTGAAGGAACTGCGTCATGTTTTTCCAGGTGAGGAGCTGGAGTACCTTCGGCCCAATGTGTACAGAAATGTTTCTCGCCAGCTGAACATCACCGTGGCGTCAGAGAGCATCGTGTCGGACGCCTTCCTGGCTGTGGCCGCAGACATCTTCTCCACTGGTAGGTCTGGTCCTGCACGCCTTTGTCTCATAAACCCGACCTGGACGGAGTTTGACCTTTTTTGGAAGTTCCTCTGGATCTGACTGAGAAGGAGGAACTTTCCGAGTTTGTAGCACACACAATAAAGACAAAGAGGTTTGGGGGAACTTGTTGTGCTTATTCATTTAATTATTGCAGAACTTCTGCCTCTTCGTTCATGAAAATGCCTCCTTCGTGGGCGGACCTCATTAGCCACATTTTGTGCTGTAAATGATCCCAGCAGAGGGACTGTGAGGGGAAAGCTCTCGGTCCATATTAGGTTAACCTGTCTCCAGCCTGAGTGATTGTTAGTGGCAGTTTGGACCTCCCCCAAACGAGCTCCGCCGTGAATTTGAGCCAGTTTCCTCTTCAGGGAATCTGCTGCAGAGATCATTAAACACCAAAGCAGAGAAAAGCAGGTTAGTCCAGTCCCTGCTTTCTTTCAGAATTGAGCAATTATAAGAAAGAGCAACAGCTGAAGTCGAGGCTTTCCGATGATGATGGTTCTTCGTGGATTCTGCAGTTTAACTCCAGAGAAACGGATCAGTGAATTCAGAGATGACATGAAGAGGAAGTCCTGAACATCAGCAGATTGTGACCACAGTCTGACAGTGGTCACAGGCGTCATGCTCGCAGATAAATTGCAGCTTCAGTCTGACTCAGGATGAGCACTCTGCTGTGTTTCTAACGTTCAGAGAAACGATTGAAGTTCCACAGAAGAGCAGTTTTTGTCTTCCCGTGAAGCCCTCTTCCAGCTCTGCTCCTCTTTGTCTCTGCAGCTTCTGCTTTCCATCAAACAGCTGTTGATGAAACGATCATAAAGACCAAAATCTCAGAACCAACAAGAACCGGCACCGTTTGGCCTGGGAGCATTCAGCAGGAAGTCGGGGAAAACCCCCAAATCGCTGCCGTAAACGTCCAAACATGAAACTATTTTCTCCATCTGAAGAAGATGATCTGCTACAGATTTATCACAAGCAGGGAGGAGAAGGAATTCACCCTTTTATTCCAAACCTGACTCGATGTTTGGTTATTGTCTGCAGTTCGAGGTTTTGAGGAGCAGTTTGCTCTTTTTTAGAACACATCTGACTTCGTTTAAAAGTCCATAAAGGAAAGCCGAAGTTTACAAAACCGCGGTAACAGTTTGGTTCACTCAATGTTTGGACTCTGCAGACCAGCTCCAGAATCCAAAGAAATGACAGCAAACACCAGCAGAACCCTTTTATCCGAAGAATCTGTTGGACTGCCACCAAAGGAGAGTTTCTGTGGGATGTGGGATATGGTTCTATCGTTTTTCTGTAGACATGTGTATTGTATTACCTTTACTGCAAATCCATGACAGAAAGCTTGATGATGGAGTGAAAGCTGTTATTTGGTGGAAATGGTTTCATTTAAGTTCAGATGAAAACCGTTTAGACCCGACCCGACCTCTGACCCTTTACCTCAGTGTGGGGTCCGTCGTCATGATCAGGTGTGCTCCTTCACTCTGCAGATGCAGAGGAGGATGCAGGAAGAGCAACAGTTTGCTAAAAAGGTCTTCAGGTTTGATTGCAGCCGTGGTGGTGTTCACCGGGTGATGATCTCCCGTCTCTCCTCAGGTATCACGTGGGGGAAGGTGGTTTCCTTGTACGCGGTGGCAGGGGCTCTGGCTGTGGACTGTGTGCGCCACGGGCACCCGGCGATGGTCCACACCATCGTGGACTGCATGGGGGAGTTTGTCCGCAAGAGTCTGACCGTGTGGTTGAAAAAGAGAGGCGGCTGGGTGAGCGGTGCTTATGTTTCCCCACATTTAAAAAAAAACAGAGCTGGTGTTTAATCTATGAATCAATGCTGAGTTCATCTAAATCAATAGTTAAGTAAGAAAAGACCTTGTGGGACTCTGACATTTCAGCAGTTGAAGCAACAAAAGCAGTCACTGAAAGAAAAACCAAGCAGGAAGACCTGAGACCAAAGGTGACCAAAATAAGAGCGCAGGTTCGCTTTACCAAGGCTGTTTCCAGATTTATACGAATATATTACAAATTCAGCAAAATGACGAGTCGCTGAACCAACAACAAAAGGATTCAGCCAAATGTGCTTCATCAAAATGGACGGGAGAATTTCCAAGTTCTGCTCCGTGGAAGAGAACATCCACATGGTTCTGACTGAAATAAAATCCTGTGGGATTATGAAAGGATCAAACTGTGAACCCAAGTCAAGCTGACTCCATCTTTTTGTAAAGATAACCGTCACTAGTTTAGTCCACACTTGCAGACTGTTCATGAAGAATTTGGTGGAGCGGTTAGACCTTTAAGCCTTAAAGAGCCAATCAGATCCATTTCTGACTCACTACAAACCAGTGGGAGCCACAAACTCTTACTTCACCCTTTAGAAAAACAAGACACTGCTTTGCATTTCTGGTTTTGTTACTGTTAGGGAGGTTGGTTGTGCATTTCAGCTAGACATTCATAAATCAGAAGTAATTAAGTGGCCCTCATTGTATTTTTTTGCACCGTGAGGTTGATTTAAAATCCTTGGGTTTTTCAATATTAGGAAATCCGTTTTCTAATCCAGCACTGAGCTGTGATTACTGATCTCCAATTGACTGTCTGTGATACACAGCATTCTAAAATTCAATAAAATATTTTAGTATGACTTTGATAAAGTACGAAGCCCCACTGCTGGATGGATAGTTGGAGCATTAGAGATAATCAACAGCCTCACAGAGAGAAACATACTACTTTATGCTTCAATGAGCTGAAATAAGTTTGATCCATCTGTCTTCTTTCTTTTGATATGACTAGTAGTCCAAAAATACATTACCTTTTAAAATAAAAGAGCCATGAGTGGAAAAAGTGTGTCTGATAAAGTTCTGCAGACTCACTGAACTCAAAGTAGAAGAGCATGTGAAAGATGAACTGAAGTGTGAGGAAATAAAGAGCTCTGTGTTTTATAACGGACCTCCCAAGCACCAACCAGGGAGCAGCGTCTCTTTGCTACGGGCCAAACCCCGATGATTCTGCTCTGACGGTCAGTCAGCTACAGAAGCAAAGAACGCAAGTGGAGCTGGGGAGGAGAAGATGTCAGAGCAGCACCAACCGAGGTGCAGGCCCGGCCCTGGGTTTTTGCCCCCCTCCCGCTGCTACAGGGTCTGTGGAGGCAGAGTTACACGCATTCTTTAAAAAACAACAGACAGTAACATAAAGATGATTCCTTAGAATAAATTTGTCCCAGTTTTACTCCCAATCCCCCCCCTGTCCACCTGATCTGCTGCCTGCAGGGGGCCAGTCCTCATTGCTCTACTGTTCCCTCACAGGTGGACATGACCAAATGTGTGGTGAATACTGATCCCAGCTTCCACTCGCACTGGCTGCTGGCTGCCGTCTGCGCTTTCGGACACTACCTGAAGGCGGTTGTGTTGCACCTCCTCAGAGAGAAATGAGACTGACCCCCAAACTGGACTCCTTACTGAGCAGCACCGCGTCCAGTTGGATTATGTTTACACTCGCATGCACTGAGCCACTGAACCCACCCCCCCACTACACCCCCGCCTCTTCTATTTATTATTTCTGTTGTGTAGGAGCAAAATCTATGCAAACGTTTTATGCTTTTTATTCCTCAAACTGTAGAACTGTCTGCTGTGTGGAAACACCTTTTCTGCCATCTAGTGGCCGTATATAGTAACTGCCTGACAGGAACAGGTAAGAAAAGTGAAAAAGGTTGAGAAAAGAAGAATTCTTTTTGTCTTTGAGCAGTGAGGTTACAATTTTAAAAAGTACACTTTTACATTTTTTTTCTATTACAAAATGCTTTTCTCTTTTCAAATTCTTTTTTTTTTTTTTGAAAGAAAGGTAAAAGTCAGTCAGGTCATTTTTGTTTCCTGCACTATGAAGCAACATTTAACATGCTGGCCCAGACTACATTAACGTGACTGCAGGTTGTTATCATAAATATTCCATTAATTATTAATAATAGGATCAGATGGTTCTCTATAGTACACACTGGATGTCTGATGAGTCAAGAAGACATTTTATGTTTCTTCCAGCTTTATTATTTACTTTGGGTTATGATGCTGCAAACGCAGAAGTATTAACAGATTATTTCTGTGGGTAGTTTCTATCATTTAATTTTAGATCTTTTTCATGAATATTAAAATCACTGTCATGTAGCAAGACACTAGCTGAAAATAAATATTGTTCTTCAAACATGAATGCTGCGATTATTGATGCATGGATGTTACAAGAAACCGATATTCAGACAAATAAAATACTTTTGTATCACTAGATCAAAATTATGGAAAATTCTAACTTTATGAACTTCTGTGGGAACCTGCACATTTTAACACTAAAAAGAGCCATTTGGGTCAGTTTCTAAATGATTTCTTACTGACCAAAACCCACGGAGAACTGCAAAGACCCACTTAACTGGTAAGAAAAATACATAATTTTTTTGTCCATTAAGCCATTTGATTATGAAATGTAAGTTTTAAATGTGTACAATAATTTACCTTAAAAAGTTATATTTTTCTATAGATACCAAGTTCAACTTAGTTTATTTTTCACAAAAGCACATACCAATAATTTCAAAATAAAATGTATTCTGTGTCAGATAAGATCCTCCAGCTGCAGCAGACTTACTTGAAACAAAAAAGCAGGAGAGCCAATTCTAACAACACATTTGGTATCTTTATGACTATTATGCACTCTCATATTTTTCTACTTCTATTACTGAATAAAAACATGACAACATTAGTGCAGAATCCAATTTTCTATTTAGATCCAGATATGTAAACTAGGGTTGTGTATCTTTACCCGCTCTCAAGATTTGACATGCATCTCATGCATGGTGCACGAATTGATACATACAAGATTCAACTAACTTTGTGCAGGGGATACGATAAAAAGCTAGTTCTTTTAGCAAAAACAATACAATCTAGACATTTATAATGCATCTGACATTTAAAACCATGCATAATAATCCATGCCTTTTAACAGAGAAACTCTTTATTTTTCTAACTTCCACTTTTTAATTTGCATCTCTGACATACCTAACCGTTATTGCTGTTAATCCCAGAGCTCGATCAGTTTTTTTTTTTTGTGATACGTAGGCTATCTATGTCCTTTACATGCCTAAAGTAAAAACAATTCTATACACAGAAATATGAACTAAGAGATGATTTCTGTGGGCCGTAAATGTTAAAATCAATGGATGTTAAGAGATCATTTCTGGAATTTTTTTAGTTTTTAACCTTTACTACAAACGTATTCTTTATACTTTGTTTTAACTGCTGAACACTTCAGCAGTCATTTTAAAATAATTTATATAACAGAAATAATAAATACTCAATGCACCTTTTACCAATATTGTAATATTTCCCTGTTCATGGGAAAAGTACTGACTCTCAAAAGGTGCACATTTTAGTTTTATTTGAACTTTGAGGATGAAGGTTGGAAATTATATATTACTTTAGTTTGTTTTGTTTGTTTTAAATAAAAAGTATACAATAAGTGTACAGCAATGAACAATATAAACACATGAACAACAACAGAGTCAGTTACATATATTACATATATGATTAATAGAGGAGGTAAAATCCCTATAAAAGTCTCCAAAAGCTGCTCTCTGCTTACCATACAGTTTTTATGTTTGTGAATGTGATATTTTGCCATCATTGATTAACACATTTATTATGATATAGTAATCTTATTATTTTTAAAGACACACCGTTTATTTTAGTTTAGCATGATTATTCTCTACTTTTTTGAACTTCTAAAAACACAATAAATCTGTTTTCCGACACATTAGCCAATAAACGTTCTGGATTTGGCACTGAGCAAACTAGTCTTAAATACTCTGATCTGATTGGACCTTGCGAGGTAAGTCCCGCCCTCTTCCGGATTCCTCCGCGGTTCTTTCTTCCAATTCGTCGAGCTGTGAGGAGAGCCGAACAACAAACAAGATAGGGTGAAGACCGTCGGGATGGATGCAGGTAAGCAGGACTTTACAGAGACTACAGGCTTGTCTTCTGTAAACCACAGAATGATCACAACGTGAGCCCGGAGTCCACATCCCGAACAGAACCCTCGCGCTGTCAGAACCCCGCTGTCCGGACCGGACGGCTCCCCGGGCTCTGTCGTTTGCCTGCTAAAGTGATGACTAAAGCTAACGGCTAGCTCCTGTTAGCCGCCTCTTACCGCTAAACGTGGGAAACTTTCTGCTCTGACAGTTTGTTTTGTGGCCGGATTACGTCCATGTCGGCGTTCCGCTGCAGTGTCATGTGGTTCTATAAAGTTCTGATCAGGTGAAGCGGCGTGGAGGACTGTCAGTCCCCGCTCATGCTAATGTTGTTGTAGCTGTCACGTCTCAGAGTTCCCCCAGCTTTAGCATCGGGGGCACCGCAGGCTAACAGAAGGGGTATGCGGAATAAACGCTCCTTCTCACGGCCCCGAGAGCCCAGGATGAGCGCGGCACCACCTCCTACCAGTAGAGACTGAGATAAATGCTCTCATTAAATTAAAAACGCGTTAATCTCCTAACATTATCTGGTACAAAAGTTATTAGATCCAGAACCAATGCAGTAATTTATTTTAGGTTGTAGGGGAATAGAGCTGAGAATGAAATCTGTTAGAGCCCATAGCAGAAATAATTTTTTAGAACAGTTAAATTTAGCAGTAAACCTTCTCGTCAGGAGGGTGGCTGCTTTCTGTAGAAATGGTGTCACTTTAGAGTTCACATCAGGCATGTGACGCACATTCAGATTGCATTTAGTCTATGGGGTTCACACTGCACAAGCAGGGAGGGGCTTCTTTTCCCACTAGCGCATGTCTGCCTCCTGCAGGTGGAAAAGGCTTGGTGTGAGATCTCAAAACGGTCCAAATCTGGTGAATTTTGCTTTTTCTTTCACAGCTTTATTCCGACACAGGAAAGACTTGATGTCGTAGAATTCTGGACGAGCACAAACCGAAATTAATCATTTCTTCTCCATGATCAGTTTTTAAGCCGTTGGCACTTCCGTTAGTGAAAAAGGACGCCATCCGTACCTCACTACAAAATTGAAGTCCCTGATTAGTAAAAAGTTCAACTGGGTTTAACTATCAAAGACTGTTTTGTTCAAACAGTCTTAAGATGTGCGTAGGTATGCATGAACGTGGAAGCTGAAAACTCACATTTACACGCGTTTGCACAGACTTTTCATTGGAAGTGGTTGCTTGATTGTGCGTTGCCGTGGACCGTGTAAACGTTGGTTGAGGCTTTTCCAAAGCCTAACATTTGCTGCTGTGGACTAGATTTGAGCTTCTAGTAGCTGTGATTCTGTGGTCAGCAGATGTCTGCTCCATGACCGACTCATCTGTATAAGAAACTTCAAGCTTGTGATTTTCTGAACCAAGTGTTTTTGCTCAATGTTTTGCCCTGTTGACGCTCACATACTGCAAGTTATCACAGTTTGGAGACAAGGAGTCAGTACAGAGATCCTGAAAAAAGATTCTGCTACTGAACAGGTCTGTGAACTCCATTTAGTAAGTCCTCCTGACCTCAGCACCACTGGACACTTCAGTGTGGACGTGCTGTCCGTGGTGTCAGTGACTCACACGGCCATGCTGGCTCACTGTGGTTGAAGAACGGGATAATTCCACAGCAGAGTGAGACCAGCATGATGGAGAGGAGTCACACTGCGGTGACTGTTGGTGCTCTCACACCCTGCTGAGGCTCCTGTGTGACTCCAGGAGTCCTCTGTAGAACCGTCATTTTGGCCTTGCCAGAGAGGATCTGGAACATTGATCCGGGGCATATTCCACATACTGACTACAGAAGCAATGTTGCAGTGAAGAAATGATCCACCAAACCCATTATTTACCTTTTGTGGCAATTGAAAGTTTTTTTCATGACCAGCGTACATTTATGTCATAAGGAAAAACTCAAACATATCTGGTAGTTGATCAATATTAGGTTTTTAGAAATCAGATTTATTAGGAAACTAATGACTAGTTAGTCACAATATTTAACACAACTGCCCATTCATTTTTAAGAAAAGAAACCTAAACTACTTAGTTTTTGGCAGTTTAAACCAGGCGGACTCAAGGCAACGCCAGCTGCAAGGGGTCAATTCAGGATCATCTTAAAGTGAAGGGAAAACCAGAATGTAAATAAGAATTGTACATTTGAAAACAGTTTTAAACTCAAAAGTACACATTGTAGACAACGGAAATATTGAAAATGTAAATAGTAGACATTGTAAATTTGAAAACATTGATATATTCAATTTAAAAAAAGATACTGAAAATTTGAAAAAAAAAGTATATTTGAAACTTAAATTAAAGCAAACTATAAACCTAAAACTGTTACCAAATGAAAAATAATGTTCGTTAGTCATAGCTGCTGTTTTGCACTTTAAATTTTTGGCTGTGTTGATTTTCTCCCTTTTCACTTTCAGTTCTCAATTTGCAGTTTTAAGTCGGACTTTTCATTTTCGGTGTTGATCCTAATTGTCGGTGGGGCTTTGAGCCCATTGGTGTTCACCTACTGTGTTCCACATCATGTACAAATCTTCTGTGAGTTACCATTTAGGTAACATGTTGTCCTTTGTTGCAGCGTTTTCCGATGGCAGGAAAAGGAACCTTCCAGAGGATTTAAAAAACTTATTGAAAACCTCTTTTCTTTCGAGTATTAGGATGGTGCAAGACGTTAGATTGAGCCAAAACAACATAGCTGGAGATTTGTAAACAAGTGGTATTTATTTGAACTACAGTTTGAAATCTGAACGGAGAATTAAGCTTAAACTTATCATTCAGACTGCATGTGAAATACCTAGTACCCAGTGAAAATGAGTTTTGGACAGTGAATTTCTCCCCCCAAAAATCCCCTTTACTACTTTCTATAGGTTTTAACTCCTAGGGGGATGTATGGCCTCGTAACTTCTCGAGTATCATTTGGACGCTACCTGGGAAAAAATGTTGGATTTAAAGTTTGCAGATTTTAACAGCGTTAAAGCTAAAGGGCACTCCTCTGTTTCTCACAATTTTTTTTAACAGAATATCGTGAAAATTTTATACATGAATCATTAGTTCAAGCTGAACAATATGACATACGATATGAACACATAAGGAATGTGGGCGTGGTTAAGAAAGACCGCTGTTACCAAGGTAATACAAATTCTTCTACAAATTACATTGACCTGACAGATAACCCAAAAATAAAATGGTTGCTATGGAGATAAAACTAACAGAAAAGCTTCCATTTTAAACAAAGTGTGTAAACAAATGTGCTTGTTTGTGTATTCAACTCGTTGTGAATCAGGAGCAGACAAAAAAATGCTGCTTGAAAAAGAGCTTATTTGGGATGTCAAAAATGCACTGAGCTCCCTGATCTGAGCTCTCAGCGGTGGAGAGAAGTGAGGGCGGGGTCACAGCCATAGACTGTAGAATCACTGGACAGAGTGGACACCCCCCCGCATTCCAAACAGGAAGTTCCTGCTGGCTCCAATAAACCAAAATCCCATAGACTTCTATTAAAAACTAAACAGCTGTTACTCAGTCATTCTATTTGTCAGAATAACCATTCTTGTTCTGATACCTTTTTCTTAGCATCTTCATGCTTATCAATTAAAAATCTTTTTATAGCAAGTTATAAACTGACCAATCAGATGCTTCAGTAAAAGCATGTGGTGCCCGCTTGCCCCACCTCCAACATTTGATTGACAGATTCTCCCGAGCCACTTTCAGTGGAAGGGGTGTGGATTTTGAACAAGCTCACTCATGTTTTGTCACAGTAGTTGCCACAGAAACTATGTCTATGGTTGCTCCACACCAGCGGCCACGCTCACAACTCAATGGTACATTTCTGCTTAACTCCTGGCACTCTGCAGAAAGTAGGTTCTAGAAAATTATTTTTAACATTTTGGCTAACAATAGAATAGCCATAATGAAAATGTCACTGGGAACACTTTTGCAATAGATCACAAGATGATCGGAGTCAGACTTTAAAAGTTCTGCATAAAAAAATTCCTTCCACGTTCTGCTCTGGCAGCGGATGGAAATTTAACCTCCGACCTCCTTTTTTATCAATCTGCCGCATCTGACCATCTCAGCGGTGAAACTCCTTCTAACCCGCAGCTCTGTCTAATCCTGCAGCTACTTTGACGTACGACACACTGCGTTTTGGAGAGTTTGAAGATTTTCCTGACACCCCGGAGCCCGTGTGGATCCTGGGGAAAGAATACAATGCACTCACAGGTGAAGCACAAAGCCTCTTTGATCCTGTCAGACGCCGCTGCTTTTTGGCTGATGCTGATTTCTTCTCCTGATGCAGAGAGAGATCATCTCCTGTCAGACATCACTTCACGCCTCTGGTTCACATACAGGAAAAACTTCCCGCCTATTGGTGAGTCTGCAGCTCTGTATTTTTGTTGATTTGGAGGTATTTTCTGTTGTAGCCTCATGAGAAAATCCTCCCGTCTGCCTGAACGCATCTCAGGGGGGACAGGACCCACGTCGGACACAGGATGGGGGTGCATGTTACGGTGTGGACAGATGATCCTGGCAGAGGCTCTCATGTGCAGACACTTGGGCAGAGGTGAGACACCTTAAGATACACACGAAAACCCAAACCGTCTATGGGTTTGCCAATGTCTTAGTCTTTCCAGACTAAAGATCTTATGATCTGTCCTTTCAGATTGGAGGTGGGTGAGAGGCCGGAGACAAAGAGAAGAGTACGTCAGCATTCTAAATGCCTTCATTGACAAAAAAGACAGCTACTATTCCATCCATCAAATCGGTGAGCGCTAAGAGGTTGTCCCATCAAGTTCAAATTGTGAATCAGGAGCAGATGAAAAAATCAGTTTGAAAAGATTGTCGTTTTGAGGTAAAAAATATGCTTGGTGGGCCACAAGCTCTCTGCTCTGAGCTTTTTAAGAAAACGGCACAGGTTTATTGATGTTGGCTAACAATGACATCATCGGAAGTAAAAGAGCCCTGGAAATACTTCTACAATAGATCAAAAGATGATTGCAGTGGGACTTTAGGCAATCAAAAGCAAAAATATATTGATATATGAATAAATGTCCCCTGCGACAGACTGGCGACCAGTCCAGGGGTGTACCCTGCCTTCGCCCATGAGTAGCCGGGTTAGGCTCCGGCAACCCCGTGACCCCGAAAGGGATAAAGCGGATTGGGAAATGAATGAATGAATGAATGAATAAATGTTTTTTTTTTTGTTCCTGTTTGATTTAGCCCAAATGGGAGTGGGAGAAGGAAAGCCTATAGGACAGTGGTATGGACCAAACACAGTTGCCCAGGTTCTGAAGTAAGTGGTGGACACTTCCAGATGTTCATGTGTCCCACAGCTGGAAGCAGCAGCTCGGCCTTCAAACGATCTTTTAGACCAGTGGTCCCCAACTTTCTTCAGCCCACAGACCTGTGTAATGTCAGACGATATTTTCTCAGACTGGCCTGTACGAGGCTGAAGTGGGCGTATCATTGTGTTTGTTTTCGTTTTCAAAAGACAAACGTATCAATCCGTTAACTTTTGAGAGTAAACTTTATCTTAATTCTCTGTAAAATACAGCGCCTTGCGAAAGTATTCGGCCCCCTTGAAGTTTTCAACCTTTTGTCACATTTCAGGCTTCAAACATGAAGATATAAAAGTGTAATTTTTTGTGAAGAATGAACAACAAGTGGGACACAATCATGAAGTGGAACAAAATTTATTGGATATTTCAAACTTTTTCACAAATAAAAAACAGAAAAATTGGGCATGCAAAATTATTCAGTCCCTTTACTTTCAGTGCAGCAAACTCTCTCCAGATGTTCAGTGAGGATCTCTGAGTGATCCAATGTTGACCTAAATGACTAATGATGAGAAATAGAATCATCCTGTGTGTAATCAAGTCTCCATATTAATGTGATAGTTTCAGAGGTCCGTTTAAAGCGCAGAGAGCATCATGAAGAACAAGGAACACACCCGGTAGGTCCGAGATACTGTTGTGGAGAAGATTAAAGCTGGATTTGGATACAAAAAGATTCCCCAAGCTTTAAACATCCCAAGGAGCACCGTGCAAACGATAATATTGAAATGGAAGGAGAATCAGACCACTGCAAATCTACAAAGACCATCCGTCAAAACTTTCAGCTCAAACAAGGAGACTGATCAGAGATGCAGCCAAAAGGCCCATGATCACTCTAGATGAACTGCAGTGATCTACAAGGTGAGGAGAGAGAGTGTCCAGAGGACAACAATCAGTCGTATACTGCACACATCAGGCCTTTATGGAAGAGTGGCAAGAAGAAAGCCAGTTCTTAAAGGCATCTATAAAAAGAGTCGTTTAAAGTTTGCCACAAGCCACCTGGGAGACACACCAAACATGTGGAAGAAGCTGCTCTGGTCAGATGAGACCAAAGACGAACTTTTTGGCAACAATGCAAAACGTTATGTTTGGTGTAAAAGCAATACAGCTCATCACCCTGAACACATCATTCCCACTGTCAAACGCGGTGGTGGCAGCATCATGGTTTGGGCCTGTTTTTCTTCAGCAGGGACAGAGAAGATGGTTAAAATTGTTGGGAAGATGGATGGAGCCAAATCCAGGAGCATTCTGGAAGAAAACCTGATGGAGTCTGCAAAAGAGCTGAGACTGGGACAGAGATTTGTCTTCCAACAAGACAACGATCCAAAACATAAAGCAAGATCTACAATGGAATGGTTCAAAACATATCCAGGTGTTAGAATGTCAAAGTCCAGACATGAATCCATCCAATAGAGAATCTGTGGAAAGAGCTAAAAACTGCTGTTCACAAACCCTCTCCATCCAACCTCACTGAGCTCCAGCTGTTCTGCAAGGAGGAATGGGCAAAAATTTTAGTCTCTCGATGTGCAAAACTGATAGAGACAAACCCCAAGACTCTTACAGCTGGAATCGCAGCAAAAGGTGGTGCGACAAATTTTAACTTGAGGGCGCAGAATCATTTTGCACGCCCAATCTTTTTGTTTTTTTATTTGTGAAAAAAGTTTGAAATATCCAATAAATTTCGTTCCACTCCATGATTGCGTCCCACTTATTGTTGATTCTTCACAAGAAATTACAGTTTTATATCTTTATGTTTGAAGCCTGAAATGTGACAAAAGGTTGAAAAGTTCAAGGGGGCCGAATATGTCCGCAAGGCACTGTTTCTGCAGCTGCTTTAAACTTTTATTTGTTCACTAGATTTCATGTAGGAACCATTGACTGTGTCATGGGAGTGGAAGCTAAAGAAATCTGTCGCTGCCTTTAAAGGTGCAACGGGTACATTTAAAAACAGTCAGTAAAAATTGTATTTTATCAATAGAATCATGAACGTGAATCCACCATTTGATCAACTTTATTAGCAGTGTCCTCGTAACATTAGACAGCTGGTTGCTGAATATTCTGCATTATTATGGTCTGTGGGAACAACTGTAGCATAAAATCCATACTTGGAGGAAAGACTCTTGTCTGTTGTATGCAACAAATGTTGGCTCTTTTTTTCATTGATTTATTTATTTTTTTCCCCCCAGGGCCTAGTACCAACGGCCCTGGGGACCGACACCGGTCTACGACCCGGAGATTGGGGACCACTGCTTTAGGCGACAGAAGCAGAATCACACTTTTGAGGGATTTTACTCTAATCCTCTGCAAAAACTCTGCTAACATAGGGTAGAACTGTTTGAAAACAGCATGTGTTTTAAGGATTTTACACAATCTTTTGCATCATTTTTGAACAAAAACAGTCCGATTCAGGCGATGCTGTTGAGACACCGGCCTATGAAACACTGCTCATTTTCTCCTGAGCTTTTTTCAAACATCTGAAGTTTTTGGTTCTCTAAAATCTGCACCTTCAGATGCGGTTACGGAAAACATCTGTAAATATTACCAGGAAAGTTTCACCGATCTGAACAGTATCTGGGATCTCATTTTCCTCCTGTGTCTTAGAACCTGGCCTCTGCAAACATCCCACAGATAATAGAAACAGAACCCATCCTCCTGTTCCATTTGCTCTCTCCCAGGAAGCTGGCCGTGTTTGACACATGGAGCAGGTTAGTGGTTCACGTGGCGATGGACAACACCGTCATCATCGAGGAGATCAGTGAGTGCTGCTTAAGTATTGCTGATCTTCTTAACTCCATTAGAAAGCAACACAATCAGAGAAAGATGTCCACATGACCTCAAAAGGTTCAGCTGAATATTCAGTCAATTCTTTGATGGATCATGGCTTTATTCTTGAAATATAACATCATTTGATTGAAACACTAGTTATAAACAAGTGTCACGTGCATTTAGAGAGCTGACTTCAGCTGTCCACTTCTGGAAATATTTCACACAGAAAGATGCATGTTTTCAAAAAAGCACAACTGCATGTTAAGGGCAGACTTATGTTTTATGGAAAATGACGACGCTGGTCTTTAAACGCAGCACCTCTGCTGTCCCTCCTCCTGCCAGAGCGTCTCTGCATGCCGTGGCTGGACATCGGGGATCGGGAGGAGGTGGGGGAGATCAATGGATGTCTGGAGGGAGCGTGTGCGCTGGCAGAAGAGGAGACGGCGCTCTGGAAGCCTCTGGTTTTGCTCATCCCACTCAGGCTGGGCCTGAGCGACATAAACGAAGCGTACATCGACACCCTCAAGGTGACTAACTTCACAGTAAATAATGCTTTAGTCAGCTGGAATGAGGGCACTTTAAAGAACCTTTGATGGACGTGTTTATAACATGTTCTTGTGGCATTTTTCTGATGGAGGACATATCAAGAAAATGAAGCATAAAATTGCATTTCTGAGTTTCTTAAACTCATTGTGAATCAGAAGCAGACAAAAAAATGACAAAGAAAATATTCGTAACATAAGTTACAATCGCCACGCCACAAGCTCTCTGCTCCGCTCCATTCTGATGCATCCACCTGCAGACAAGCAGATCCATGAACGTCATTGTTTTCCTCGTCTGCGCTGGAATCTGGATCAGAACTGTATGGCTGGAAAGCTCCGGTGTTGCTCACCATTTTCTGTTGCGCTGGTAATGTTAGATTGGCGGTGTGAGGGGCTGTAAGCTAGCAGGAGAGGGTGTAAACAGATGGATGATGGGAAATGGGGGCAGGTTTGCTTCATGCAACAGTCCCGTCCACAATTCAGAGGTGAATTTCTAATGAACTCCTGCTACTTTCCAGAAACTATGTCCTAGGAAACAAAGTTTTAGATTTGGGTTAAAAACGGCACGATCATAATGAAGTCCATTAGGAACACTTCTAGGATAGACCTACAGATGATCGGAGTGGGACTTTAATGCAGAGCGAGTTTGTAAAGTTTGATGGAAGAGATGAGGCTGCATTCAGAGATGCACAGCAGAAAAGTCTGAGACTTGATGAGAACTTGAGGTAAACTCGCCATCAGCTGGCTGAGATGAACCTTCCTGTTTTTCTGTAGCAATGCTTCATGCTGCCTCAGTCCCTGGGCGTCATCGGTGGAAAACCCAACAGTGCCCATTACTTCATCGGTTATGTCGGTATGTCTGAACTCCCAGCCGCTTTGTTTTTGTTTCTGAGGAGAGGCGTCTGATAAAAGAACTCTGCTGTCTGCAGGAGAGGAGCTCATCTATCTGGACCCTCACACCACACAGCCGGCCGTGGAGCCCAGCGAAGACGGTCAGGTCCCCGATGAGACGTACCACTGTCAGCACCCGCCCTGTCGCATGCACATCTGCGAGCTGGACCCGTCCATTGCAGCGGTAAGAATACACAGCCGACTCCTTCCTTTCACCGGCGTAGACGTGACCTTACAGAGACTGCATGTTCTATCTGCCAGGGCTTCTTCTGCCGCACAGAGGATGAGTTCGATGACTGGTGTATGCGCATTAGAGGGGTAAGTGGAAACGCTGACTTCATCTGCCGCTTTGCTTCACAGGCATTTGATGCTTCTGCTTCTGTTCCAGCTGTCCTGCAGGAGAGGTCTGCCAATGTTTGAGCTGGTGGACAGCCAGCCCACTCACATGGTCAGCGTGGATGCCCTTAACCTTACTCCTGGTAAACAGAACTCTGTAATCAAACTCTATAAATAACTGTTTATGGGAAAATGACCCCTCATTTCTTTGAAACCCACAGATTTCTCAGACTCTGACAGGTTGGAGCGTTTTTTTGATTCTGAGGATGAGGAGTTTGAGATCTTGTCCCTGTGAAGGAGCACGATGCACAGTAGTGTCCTGCTGTGGACAGCAGAATGGGGATTTGGACTCTTCTGAAGAGACAATGGCTTGTTGGAGACCTCTTGAAGCAGCCCAGCTGCAGTGCTGCAGGGGGATCGGTGTGTGTGCTCCACAGTCCCGAATGCTCTCTGTTTTGGACATCGACGCTGCCTGCTGGGCGCTAAAGCAGGAGCTCAGGATGAAGTCTGTCTGCACATTATCACTCGTGCATTTCCACTCTTTCCATGTTCATTCCAATGTGAAACGGTGCCTTTCCCCAACTCCCCCAGTGAACCCCACAGACAGATGCTGCACAGAAGCAGCATATCACGGCGCCCGCGGCTTATGCAGTTTCTTACCACAAACTGTGGCTGTTATGAAACCAAATCACAAGAAACCTAAAGAAGAGTCTCATTAGACGTCAACAAGATTGTTTAATTATCAAAATAACACAAAGGTAAAAGCTAAATAAAGTGTAATCACACGTTTGACTTTGAAAGTTTTGTTAGAGCCAGATGATCCGATTCTCCTCACTTCCATAACTGTCCGAGTGGAATGTTTTTTGCTATGTTGATGGCATTAAGGCTGTGGACTGTGATGTCTCTGTGAACTTCCTCAACGCTCTTTGAAGCATCGATAACCTGAAACAGACAAACTGCATTGTTAGTTCTTTCTTCTTGCCTTAAATGACACTAAACGGTGAAACCCTGCACCCCAAACCGTCCTTTACCTGCCAGTTCACCGACGGATCTTTCATCAGCAGCTCAAATTTCTGCTGAACCGCATTCTGGAACACTCTGGTTTCGTACCTCTCGTTCCCAAACTGACCTCTGAGGGCCGCCTCGGCCGGGCTCAGCAGCAGGAACATCACCAGGTCAGGTTTCGGCAGTCCCACGTCGGGTTTCATGCACCAGTCCAGAGAGAAGTCCTGTGGGAGGAAATAATGATCAAGCTCCCAAAGACACAAGAAAGTTCCACAAAACGGAGCACGCTTACAGGCTTGGCGCTGGTGAAAGCCGCCCCAGAGAACGCGTACCGGTCCACGACCAGAGTAATGCCCTGCTCCAGCTTCCTCTTCATCGTTGGTCTGCAGGGAAGGACGAGCTGACTGTAACAGGTGCAGTTAAGAGAAAGCCTGCCAAAAACTTTAATTTCTCAACCTTTTCTCATGTGAGCATTAGTTTCAACAAGACCTGAGGTATGTGTGTGTGTGTGGAGGAAATCATTCTGTCTGCTCCTGGAAGATCTAAAAGCCTCTAATAAAACACGCCTGAGTGACTAAACTCAACGTTTCTATTGCAAACAATTGCCTTTTTTTTCTTGGTCACATTTTTTCAAGTAAAAACTATCTGCATGAGATCAAGATTTAGGAACATCCCTGAAGCACCAGTCAAAGCATTTTGAGACATTTAGAAGTTTTCATTTCCAATCTTAAAATGTAAGTTGAAAACGTCATGAAAAATAATTTCCTAAACCATAAACAGTTCAGGAATCCATGCATATTTCAGACACAGCCCATGTAGACTTTTGTAGTAAAAATAAGAGGCCGCCATTATCTATGCGCAGTGAAAACAAATAAACCCAGAATGCCATAACTTGTGCATTTCACTATAATCCACACTATTTATCCACAACTTCTACAAGACAAACCAGACTTTAAAAAGTTAAAGACTTGCAGCACCAAGCTGGAACAGAGTCTAGTGTTAGAAAGGGGAAAACCTGAGGAAACTGTAAAAACCAGAGAAAAAGTCCTCCGTTTAGCAATATGAACACAAAGTAAAGATGGATGCACCGAAATGAAAAACTGGCCAAATCTGAATAAAAATGTAAATGCTTGGCAAAATGCACAATACTTACTGAATATGAAGTGTGGATGTTGAGTTTTTAAATACAGCAGAAAGAGCCTAGGATAAACTTTAGACATTTTCAATACACTTTGGCTGCAAACTGCACTTCTTTCATCACTCTCAACCCCTTTAAGGTACCTCCACACTACTGACATTTAAAAGAATCATTCATGCTCGTTGAACTAAACTGATGAGGTCATTGCGTCACACGCCACCATTCTGCCTTACTTTAACTCATTCCCGCCAAAGGCCGAATGTGGCTTTTTCTGCAATAATCAACTGAATGTATTCGGTTGCCAAAAAGTTGGTGCATTTCTTTATAAAAACATCTTCAGAACCATGTTTCTAAATGTTAGATCTAACACTTGAAGAATCAGAAAAAAAAAAAAAGTTCAGACCCCACTACAGCTTCAGATGCCCCTACAACTGGGAGCCAGAGGGCAGGTAAGCGATTCGGATTCGTCCTATGATTCTTTACGACCAACAGCAGGATCCATGCTGTCACATGCTCCTGTGTGGTGCCACCAATGGCCAAAACAAAACGTCTGTGTGCTGAATGAAGCGAACACGGTTCTGAGTTTGGTGTGCACCACACAGGAGCATGTGACAGCAATAACACTTAACCTGGATGTTAACACTGGGACGTTACAAAGTCTTCATCTTCTAATTCAGTGGGCACTCGCGGTTCACATTTCACCTTTTGCAGATTTTTTTCAGTGCAATTTTGCAAGCTTGTTTTTTGGTTTGTGTTTCTAGCAGTGTTCTGAATCATGAATGGCTGTACTGTCAATCCCCTTTGTGCCGTGTGTCCTGGACAGAATACATTCAGTTTGCTCCATTTTCATGAATCTTTGGTTAGCAGATCTTTGTTTTTTATGCTATAATCCTGGACTTTCCTATGAAGGTGTGAACTTGTGTCAAAGTGTTAATATTTGTCTGAGAAAAGTGTGTAGGGAGGGGTTTTGCAGCCTTAAAACAGCTAGAAATTTGATAAAAATAGCTACTTTGTGGATTTCGCTCATCACAGGCTATTTTTAGAACCTAACTCCCGCGATAAATGAGGAGACGCTCCATTTCTGTTTAATGCTAATGAAGCCCAAGCTTCACTTGTGTCTGTTGATCCCACTAAAGTTGACTCAAGTTGAACATAATTAAGATAACAGAGCGAGCTCAAAAACATTTCCTGAGTCTTACATCAGAACAGAACCCAACAGCTGTTGGACTCCCTGCTGTGATCCATGCTAAGCCATTACCGGTACTCTAAATGAAAGTCTTACACAAGTTCCCAGCGGTTGGCAGAGAACAGCAGGTGCACCGTGTGGTCTTCCAGCTCACTCTTTTTCTCCAGGTAGGCGCTGATCAGCTGACCGATGGTCGTGGTCCGGTCTGCATCAACACATCAAAACATTACAGAGCTGCAGACTTCTTCAAATCCTGCACTCATCTGTGACACCTGTAGCACTTTCAGTTATTATTATTGCTTTGTTTTTGCAAGAGAATAATTATTATCTGAAACTTCATAAATAAAGGGAATAACTTTAGTACTTTGAAATACACAAATTATTTTTCCTAAGAAATGTTTGGCTAGTAGAGTCCAGATTTGGCTCGGGGACTTTGGATGTTACCGGCCACCCTAGCTGCTAACTAAAAAGTTAATCTAGAGCCCTGTTTTCATAAAATGTGTATTTCTTTACGCGTCAGCCTTGACAAATGGGGGATTTAAATTACTGTGCACCGTAGGAAAGGTTGAAATTCAAATGCTGAAATAATTCCCTTGTATTTGAAACAATTGCCTGTGAGATGTCAGATGGTGTCATATAAGCGCGTATCTGTGGATGGAGCGTGTGCAAAAGTGTGATGCTGATCCGCGAGCTGTTGGACGTTTATGCCTGCAAAGCTGGGTTTTTTTTTTTTACTCAGACTTTCTTTCAGTTCTGCCAAATGTCAATATGAAATGTGAACAAGTTTTCAAACTAAAACTACAGCTGATCGCCACTCCATTAACTGAAGGCGAAAAAAAAGAATAATGACGCTGTCCAAGTGCAGAGACTTCATATTACTACAATAAGCAAACTAACGAAAAAGTAAAAACATTAACTTTACAAAAGCACCATCACAGAATGAACTTAAATTAAGTAACTCAGGCCCAGTCTCATAATTTAAGAAAAGATGAATAAACCAAAAGCAAACACTTGTTTTTTCAACTTTGTCCTGTTTTCTTTGTGCAGCATTATGAAAAATCTTAGTTAATACCAAAATATGTTTTTTAAAAAGTCATTTGACCAGCTGTTTGTGAATTAAAGAACATTTCAGATATATTGGAAATATTCTGGTGTGTCATTGTTTTAGAGTTCGCATTACAGTTGTCTGGGTGTCTCAGCTTCCCGGAGCAGCAATGAGCTCAGATCCAGCGTGAGTCCTTCAGACACCGCTTCATAACGGGGTCTCCCTGCACCTCAAAAATACCGGGTTGTGTCAGGAAGGACAGCCGGCGTAAAACTCTGTGCCAAACCACCGTGCGAATCAGTTAAAGCGGATTCACTGTGGTGACCTCGAACGGGATACGACGAAAAGTAAACAACAAGTGTTGGCGTTATAGCTGGTGATTTTTGTCTGGCAATTACTTACTTTTTGATTGTTAATCTAAACGTACTACTAAAAACCAGATTTCCACAAATATAACTACAAAAGCCTCAGCTGCAAACTAGATTGAGTGCATTTGTTTATGTGACATTTAGGACAATAAGAGCCCAGCGACCTAAATCCTGTCTGGACTTGTGTGCGCGCTCTCGCGTCATGAATCGGTGTCTTTACGGAGTTACGGATCCTGTGAGATGGTCAGTGCGGTGACACAACACCCGTTAGCCTTGTGAAGACGTTAGCAAAGTTCTTCGGCCTCACCGGGAAACCGCATCGCCTCCGCGGGCCTGCCGCTCTGCTGCAGCGCCTGGACCAGCATCTTGCACTGCGTGGTTTTACCAGCTCTGTCCACTCCCTCCAGCACGATCAGCGCCCCTCTTGTACACGCCATCCCCGCTGCTTGCCGGCTAACTTCACCAAAACAGCTTCTACGCGCCAATAACCTGAACCGACCGGAAGTAACCCATAACGGAAGTACAACGTTTTTTTTTCCCTTCAATGCTTTATTGAAATGTAAAAAACATAGCGTAACATTCATTCGAATCGACACGGTCACACAGTAAATGTGTGTGTTTATGGGGTTAGGTACATAAAATAATAATGATAAACCTTCTTCATGTTTATCTTCCGAGCATACTCACTCGGAACTGCGCAGGCCCAGTACCTGTCACGGGTTATATTTAGGCTAGAGATGGCACGCTAGCTTCTTGCACACGCAAAGTTGGACGCCACATTGGAATGGTATGGATGCCGGGCAAGCGGCAACGCGGGCGGGAGGTGAAGCCAGGAAGAAACAAGGCGTTGCAGTGCCCCAACTGACCAGAGAGGCTGGTGCTTAGACTGAGCATTTTCCCCATTGACTGCTATGTTAAAATCGTCATTTTCACCCCTCAAATAAACACCTTTAATGCCTGGTGCTTCAACTTTTTATTTCGTCAATGGTTGATTTTTTTCTAAGTTTGTCATTAATAATAATAATAAAAAAAAACGCTTTAATTTTGGCTTAATGAGGATAGATGTGGATTCTGGGAACAGAGCTCTGGTGTTTAACTCGTCTGCTCCGCTTTAGCTTTAGCATCTACGCTATATTTTGGTCTGAGTTCTGGTGATGTTCTGTAATCTGTTCTACAGGGAGTCCTCTGTTATCTTTTCTCCGATAAGTACCCAAAAAATTGTTATATTTTTGACATTCTTAAACAATATAATATAATATAATATATTCATTTCTGTTCCAGTAATTTGATTTAATTATTTTCAAATTGTCTTCACATTACATTTACATTTTCTCTGTATTTTTCTTATTTATTTTGATCAAAGTCATAAGAATGGGAGCAGGATCCAGATACGCGAGGCACCCAGCTGCAGGCATGTAATGGCGAATGGATCTGTCATGGCGGATGGACATCTACGGAATGTCGTAAGCGGAAATAGTTCTTCGTATGTATTTTTTTTTTAGGAAAGACAATCAACACCTCTTGGTCAAACTATTCGACTTCGGCGCGAGGAGAGATGACATCGTAAGTTAAACAGTTTGTTAATAATTCTCAATAAACCAACTGTATTTTCTGGCTAAAACATTCAATGACAATGGCTATTTGAAGGAGTAGATGTCTAACAATTTTTTACTTATAAATTTCAAACACTTTGTTCTGTATGATAAATTTCAAAATCTTTTTTCCGCTAAGTTCTTCTGTCTGAATAATTCAAAAGTCCATGTTAGCGTTAGCTTAGTTAAAGAATGACTCTTTTAAACCCAAAGACATATTTTCACTTTATTGTTATTACTGTTTATACAGTCAATGTTTTTACTTTTAGTTTTTAATTTTATTAATGCTTTACACAATATAGGCCTATTTGTGAATTACCTGATGACAGAGTAGGGCAATGACCTAAAACAGATGATCAAAACAGGACACAATTCAGTGTATAATAATAATAATAATAATAATTTTTCAAATAATTTTCTGATTTTTATGGCTCTATAATTATTTTAGTAAAGAACTCTCACGGAGAATGACCACCCCCACAATTATCTATCATGTTTAACTAACTGACTGAGTTTGATACGACTGTACCATTTTTCAGGGTAAATGCTCTTTTTTAAACTTAATTTTCCTGTTGTTTTTAACACGTTTTGAGATATAATGTTAATAATGTTTTGATAGAATAGTTCAGCCATGCATCATTCGCCTATGAAAATGTGATGGCTTTATGTGGAGTTTGTGAATGTCAAACCTGTTTTGCAAAAGTCACAGACAGAGAAAGCATTCAAAATAGAGGGAAAAAATCCACTGTGCCAGCTCAAGATATTAGTTTAGAGTTTGAAAGTTTTTGCTTTCATTAATAGAAATATTAAGAGTTGCCTGAACAAACATTATTGTAACACTACAAATGGAAGCGAATGTGAAGAAAGGAAAAAGTAGTTTGGAGAATTGAGTTGCCATTTTATTTTGTAAATATAATGTGCAAAACACCAAGTACTTACCAACAAAGATTTATGATGTGAATATTAGTCCAGATGGGCTGCAGGGTGGCGCAGTGGTTAGCGCTCCCGCCTCACAGCAAGAAGGTTCCCGGTTCAAGTCCTGGCTGGGGGACCTTTCTGTGTGGAGTTTGCATGTTCTCCCCGTGCATGCGTGGGTTTTCTCCGGGGACTCCGGCTTCCTCCCACCGTCCAAAAACATGCTTCATAGGTTAATTGGTTACTTGAAATTGTCCCTAGGTGTGGATGTGAGTGTGTATGGGTGTGTGATTGTGGCCCCTGCGACAGACTGGCGACCAGTCCAGGGGTGTACCCTGCCTTCGCCCATGAGTAGCCGGGTTAGGCTCCGGCAACCCCGTGACCCCGAAAGGGATAAAGCGGCTTGGAAAATGAATGAATGAATTAATGAATATTAGTCCACCGTTGTGTTGCTGAGCTGGAAACTTTAGCTAAAGTGGTTAGCATTAGCTTGGAGGGACCACAGACATCCGATCAGCATAAACCGTGAGCGTGGACAAAAAAATAAGTTGGAAAAATGACTCCATCCAGTACCGCCTCTTTTCTCCATATTTGGAACATCCGAGTTAGGTGGAGTTAACTCCAGCCAATATGGCTGCACTCGTGAGCTGAGAATTTAGGCTTGAAGAAAGGGACTGCAGAAGTCAATGGGTGACATAAGAGCCGATCTGTCCATTGTTTTATCTCTATGATGCCGGTTCACTGCCTTCACTGTGACTTTTTACAAGTAAATTATTACTATCAGCTAAAAACTGAGAACTTCTACAATCCATTTTAGGAAGATCTGAGTGAGTGAACAGTGAACGTTCAGGCTGATCTTGTAGCCTATTTAAAGTCAATGGTAGCTTTAGACTTCGCACTAGTTTCATGTTTTCTGGCAGGACCACCTATGTTTTTTGTTTTATGGAGGATGGCCATGGTATTTGTATGACCAGACCAGACGACCAGC
The DNA here is from genome assembly GCA_036245035.1 of Adrianichthys oophorus. Lineage (NCBI taxonomy): Eukaryota > Metazoa > Chordata > Actinopteri > Beloniformes > Adrianichthyidae > Adrianichthys > Adrianichthys oophorus. The sequence goes on from BSAI01000018.1 coordinate 1,151,931, forward strand.
TGAATTTAAGCAAATTAGTAAGCAGAGAAAAAGAAACTAACCAGGTGTTAGCCTTTCCTGTTCTTCTCGTCCTGACCGTGGTCGGGGCAACAGGGGAGTTACTTCAGCTCCTCAGGCAAGGCCGTCTTTGTGGTTAAACCCGTCGTAATCTCTGGTTCCACAGCAGCAAAACACTCTCTTCCCCTTTTCTCTTACACACCTGCCACCCTGCCCTCTTGCACTCTCTCTTACCACACTCCCACAACACTACCCCCACTCTAGATTGACATAATGCAATATTTTCCATCCAGTACAACAATAAACATTTTTATGAACTAACATTATGAGGAATCTTCTCTCTCCAGATTTTCTTTCACACAAGTGAACAAATAACAGGAACAAGCAACAGTTACAACATCTATTTTTTCTTAAGCCCAGATCAATGTGGGATTTCAATTTTTTTTTTTTTAGTCAAGTGTCCAATCACCAAACCTGACAGGTCTTCTGCAGTGATGAACTGGTCACTGTGCTCGAGGGCCCCCCTGCCCAGAGTCCATCACTTTCCCCCCACTATCCTGAACACAGGCCGGGCTGGAAGTAGTGATGCTGCTATCCACAGTTTGATCCACGGAGGTGTAAGCTCCATCCTCATCTGTGCTGGGAAGTACTGAGGACAAGTCAACTTCAAGACTGGATAAACCAGTGTCCAAGGCTGGTGGGGGCACCTCTACGATTTTGCAAAATCTATCAAATTATGCAAAAGGAGTTCAACTTAAATTTTGGAGTTTGCCCATTTCCTGTTATAAATATGAAATTTCTCCATCTGTTCCAGTCAGTGGTGTTAGTCAAAAGGTTCGTCCCACATCTGTAATAATAGAAATGCAATAACAATAAAACTTCAATGAAAAGTTATAATTTTTGAAAATATAGTTTAAAAAAACTGAACAGAAATAAAAATTCTAGAAAGGACACTGTATTTCTATTAGTCATTTCAGGGACTATGGTTGTAAAAGAGCAAAGCTCAGGAGACATGGAACTGGTTGACCAACATCACTTGCTAGTAGCATCACAGATATACCTAAATTAGAAGAGACAGTACAGGGTTGAAAGAATCCAGGAATAAAGTAACTGGTAAATTTCTCAGTAAAATAGGAATTTGGTCACCTACAAACCAGCAACCTTTCTGTTCCTCACAGACCTGTAACTTATTATTTAAGAGTTTCCTCTGCCCTACACTTTTTACCTACATTAGCATCACCTAATGAACTTATTATTATTTAAGACACATGTCCTCAAGCAGTCACACTCCACTGTGGCCAAGATCAGAAAGCTCTCAAAGGACACCAGAAACAGACCTGCACCAGGCTGGGAAAACTGAATCTGCAGCTTGGTTTGAAGAAATCAACTGTTGGAAAAGTTATTAAGAAATGGAAGAAATAAAAGACATGCAGGCAGTTCTGGAAACTGCACCTGGTAACAAATTCAGCAGCGCGGCCAACCATCGCAGGCACTCCATCTTTGGTGATGGACATCAATTTGATTTTTGGAATCTGGGATTGTCTCAATAAAGTTTTTGAAAGAATGAAAAATGTTCTCTCCTCACGTGTGTTCTTTCATGGGTAGTACTGTTAACAGGTCCAGTCACAATCACATCAGTAAACACCATCCAAATAAAAAAATATAACTGGGCTTGTGTCACTCACATCTGTCCAATTGCGGTGAGAAACACTTGCAGTCCACAAATTCCTTCCAAAGTTGCTGGGTCAAATCCTAAGCCATAGCTTCACAGCGCAGAGTAATGGTATTTCTTGATAGAAAGAGACTTTTGATTGAACCAATATTTCTGGTTTGTTTCTAAAGTCTGTGAACAATAAAGCAGCTGCTTCAACAAATGCCTGTTTTACCATCTCTTGCGTCTTGGAAGGACTCGTTGTGCTTAACGATGCAGTGACTCATGACTGATGCTTCGATGGCTGCCTTCGCTTTGACATCCACTGTGAGAAAACTGACTGCTGTCTGGGATCTTAGATCCTTCACATTCCTCTTTCTCAGGTAGCTTTCCAGAGCAAAGTCATTGTTGTCGTTTTTTTGAACTATGATTTTTGCATCCAAAAATGCCACTCCTCTTTTCCCTTCTTTAGAACAACAATGGTAAATAGTCAGATAAGGCGAGCACATTTTTAATATGACACTTAGAGTCTTCCTCCCATTCTGTATAAAAATTGTAGTTTTTTTGGCTTCCTACTTGATCTAGTTCTTCCACTCATTTTCTATCCTTTCTTGAGTTCAGAAGAAATTAATTGGAGGCTATCGAAGCAACTCTGTAGCTTAATAGAGTTTTTGAACCATATTTGTGATGACCTATTCAATTCTCTTTTTTCTGCCTTTTTATAGGACCCTACAGTGACAATTTCCTATAATGACCTCATTATTGCACCAGTGCAATGAGAAATTGGTTTAATTATCTTTTAGGAATGATATTCCTGTCACCACAGAGAAGCATCTCAAAAATAGGTCTTTATTTGCACTTCTGAAAGAAGTTAAGACATTGCTTGAAAAGGACAACTAGATCGAGTGAGTACAACGTTTCTCGTGAAAAATGCCTTACTTCCGACTCCAACCAAATGAAGTTGATTCAGTCGCCATTTTTTTGTGATATGGATGTTGCCATATTTGACCCAGATGATGTCGGTAAGCAGTGATTGGTCCGAGTCTGTCAGTGTAAATTTTCCATGGCAACCACTCCTGCCAATCAGGAGTGGATGTATTCTTCCGCATTCACGGTGTCTCTGCATCTGAATGATGAAACTTGGTTAAATTTCTGGATAAAGTAGCCCTTTTATCTAGTTTGTCAAACAGACGACTAAAGTCAAAGCTTTCTGGTGGTGGGAACTTCTCTTCTGTCACAATTTCCTGTAAACTCGCAGAGCTTACGGTCAATTCATTTTTCATGTGAGGCGGGCACGCACCCGGGATGGCCAACAAAGACCAAAAAAACTCCTGGAAGAATGCAGTTCTTACTTATGTTGTAATAGGTTGTGCCTCTTTTTCAGACAAACAAATGATATCAGGTCATTAGTTAAGTAGACCATGATGTCCTCTAAGTCTACTCAGTGGATCAAACTGTGTCATCGCTTGCTGTGCCACTGTTGCTGACTCCTCAGGAAGGAGTAAAAATCAGCTTTTTTATGGCTACTTGGCACTGTTCAAAAGTGTTTTTCCAAGAATTGAATGATCTTTTTTGCTTGCCATTTATCTGCACCTAACCTTACACACCAGATCCCCATTCCTGGTGTCACGTCTCCACATGATCAATGACTCCCTTTTACCTCATCACATTGCAAGATGTTGGTTCAGACATTTGTTTGTTTTTAATTGCTAGTGTCAATTATAGAGTGAATTACGTGTTTTGCTGGTTGTTTTGTATACAACATACCCAAAAATAAAAGAATACATTGAAATGTTGAATTTATTATTGACAAACTTTATTTCTTTTCTAGCTGACATTGACCTTTGAAAAGCTGTTTCAGTGGAAGTTTAGTAAATGAAGCTGAAGAAACGTATCAGGCAAAAAAATATCAACCATAGAGCCACAGAAACTGTGACCTCAAAGAAACAAACAGCAATAAAACAGTTTAAAATGTTTTTAGAAAGTAGAATTAACGGAAAAAATAGAAGACTACTGAAAGTTTTTAGTACTAAAACATATCGAGAATAACTTTGTGTAAACAATTATCAAAAAGTCAGAGTTATTCCATTTTTTACTGGAAAATTTAAATGAGAACTTAACCAAAAAAAAAAAAACCCATGCAGAAACTTTTAGATTTTATCACTGACCCTCGCAGACAGCCCTTTTTTAGCCAAAAGTTAAACCAAATCGTTTTACACTTTGCTCCTGTGGCAGTGCTCCAGGGCGTCCTTCAGAGCAGCCAGCACCATGTCCACTTTCTCATTGCTGCTGTTACATCCCATCAGCCCCACACGCAGCACCTGAGGCAAAAGTCAAAACCCTTTTAGTTTGTATAAGTAGACACAAACAGTGACCGATGACCATTCTCTTACCAGACCAACTGACGGCCCCAGCCCTCCAGAAATCTCCAAATTGTGTGTTTTCATGATGTAGCTTGTGACTTCTTTCCAGTCATATCCATGAGGAGCAACAATGGTGGTAACGGTGGGCAGCCTTGCATGCTGTAGCACAACAAATATGATTTCCTGTTAGATCATGAACAACTACAATCTTTTTTAAACACTGTTTGCCTTTTTATTGTAAAAAGTGAAAAACAATGTTCGTTAAACTCACTTTTTCTTTGACAAAAAGCTTGAGACCCAGTTTCTCCAGGCCAGCATAGAAATGCTCTGCAGAACTTTGATGCCTCTTCCATGATCTTTCAAGACCCTTGATCAAAAAAGGTACTCAATTGTAGATGACACCATGACAGAAAAATCAATTTTAACTTACAAAAACAAATAAAATAAATACAATGTTAGAATGAAGCTGATTGAGATGCAGCATTTCTTAAGATTTTTTGTTCAATGTTTTATATTAGAGAAAGAAAATACTTTTTAAAATTCAGTTTTGGTTATTTTTTAAAACATTTTATAAAAGTGCTATTTAACTTATTGTCAAAATACTATTTGTTAGACCGGTGATCAATGTATTGCTGTAGCTCTAGAGTCCATCCACCTCTTCAGACAGCACAGCTAGGCTCTCTCTCAGGGAGTAGAACGCAGTGACCGGACCTGTGTGATGATACCTGTGCAAAGAAGAAAACAGCGCTCTCTGCAATTATTGTCCGCCTGTGAATGTAGAAGAATTAGCTGGAAAAAGGATTTCCTACATTCTTGATGGCTTCTCATCACATCCCCAGTAGTTAGCAAGCCAATTCAGATCAAGGAAGAACGACACAGGCTTTGTTCTCCGGTTGAATACTTTTTGGCTGTGGGATAATTTATTAACCATCGATGCATAATATTGACTTTTAAAGCATTTGCGTGCATGAGTCTCACCAAGCTCTTTCACTGAAAGAAATGGGTGCCGTCCCAGGAGGAGCATTCAGGACCTTTTGGGAACCAGTGTACAGGATGTCAATCTCTGCAGGTGCAAACATATTAGCACTGTAAGGTACTGTCAGGAGAGGCAGGTGAGGCCTCACCTGACCCCTCTGGAGAAATAAAATTCAATCATAAAGTGCGATAAAAACTTCTATTTTTCAATATTATATTTTCAAAAATGTTTTAATTAATTCTTAACAGTTTCTTGATTCAGACTTTCTAAATGTGCACCTTTGTTCTGAGTTAAGGCACAGACTGTTCACAACTCCAAACCAAATGGTTTGATCCATGGGACATACCATCTCCATTTCATAGCATGTCTCCACTATAATATTTACAAAATGCAGAAATATTTTTTAATACACAATGATCTTTTTCTACAACCTGTGTAATGTCTTTATCAAAGCCATTGCTTTCTTTGAAAAACATTTTTCTTGGTCACCTACAGAGGGCGCTCATGAGGCAAAAGGTGCTGCTTGTCCTTAATTCAGAATGGGAAAAAAAAAAGCTTTTTTTTTTTCTTTGGAAACATGAACACAAGAGATGCAGGAAAATGTTCTTGTTTTGCCTGACATCTCCATGACTCGGGTACTTTTAAACATGTCAGATAACCGAGCAAAATGATGGTTAAAGGTTTGACCTACAATCATGTACTATTCTTCAGCCATGTATCTTTCAATTCAATTCTACATCGATGTTGTCATGTTTATATTTGGTAATAAAAAGAGACAACGGATGAAGGTGCATGAAAGCAATAATGAAGGAAAACAGGTTTGTCTTTCTTGCATCTTTCAATTGAAGTAAATGCGCTGCAGCAGGAGGATCTTTTTCGACACAGGATGTATTTTATTCTGAAAAGGATTTGTTTGTGCCGCTGTCAAAAGTTAAAAAAAAGTTAACATTGAGAAAAATAGCACTTCTTTATACAATTATTATAAATATCTAGAAGCTAAATGAAGGATTTAACGGCCACAAAAACATAAAGTGCATTTTTCTAAACAGCGAAGTAGGACTTTGCAGCTTTCGCTGGGTTTTGGTAAATAAGAAATTGGACCAAACGGCTCTTTTTGGTATCAAAGGTTGCAGAACCCTGTAATTGTGTAAAAATATTTATGAAAATTGTAAATTTGACTCCAGATTAGCTCATGCCACATCAGCCCTGATTCTCAGCATACATCACACAATAAAAACAACAACGTGAGCGAAACATCTGCTGCTCTCATCAGTAAACCTTGCTGGTCCATGTACAAGGGCGCTCCTCCAAGTGAGGCCACAGAGTCCACAAGAAGCAGGCAGTCATACCTGAAGAGACAGATGAGAGCTTTTTTTTACATGAGTGTGTATCATTGCTCATACAGAGGAGCGAGTGTCTTACTTGTGGCACAGCTTTCCTATTCCATCTAACGGATGCAGGACTCCAGTAGAAGATTCTCCATGAGCCAGGAAAAACACCACTGGCCTGTGCTTTGATAAAGCCTGCGGCGTTACAATGACAGATGGCATCCAGGTATTTCTTACAGGGTCACTGGATTGTGGAGAAACAGTACCTTCTCAATTTCTGAAATTGTTAAGTAGCCACCGGGAGGCGCCACTAATGTGTTTACTCTGGCCCCTGTTGGATTGAAGCACATAGTTTACCAGAACAGCTGTAACAGATGTATTTTTAAGCCTTTCAAGTAAATAATGCTGTGAAGCAAGTCCTTCTCTGCCTTTTTAACTTAAAAGCCTCAATATGTAAGCCCTCAAACAGAAGCTTCTTCTTTTTTTTGTCTTCCTCACCAATCCTCTCTGCCATGTCTGCAGCTCGCTCTCCCCAAATGCCGTTCACTGCTGCCAGCACACTCTCGCCGGGCTCCACGCTGTTGAAGATGGCACACTCCATGGCAGTGTGGCCCGTACCACTCACGGCTAAAGTCATCCTGTTACGAGTCTGAAAGATGTACTGGATTCCACTTTTGATTTCATTCATAATCTGTTAAAAACCCCAAAAAATGTTTTGGCAAAATATGTGTATAAAAACCAAAATGCACATGTTGGTTTTAAAAATGATTGAATGTTTGAGATTTATTTTACAATATAACATTTGTATCCAATATGAGAAAAAGATAGTGAAATGCAAATGCATCTATTTTATGATTGCAATTTGTTTTCAATTTTCTAGAGGGATTGATATAGGTGGCTTCCCACAAAAAAAAAACCCATAACCCCAACACTTGCATACCTTAATTCAATTTGGATGGATCAAAAAAATATATATTCAGTTTACAATTTGGTTAGTTTAGGATTTTTTTTTATTCACAAATGAAAGAGAAACATATTTTTTGGTGTTTTAAAAATGATCTTGTGCTTATTTGTAAATGTGTAAATCCACAAAAACAAAACAATAGAAGAGCTATGAAACTGTTGAATTATTATCAGTTTATTTGGACTAATGCCTTTGTTTTTCTAGATATTTTTCTCCAGATTTTATTTAAATATTTTTTTATGCAATAAATATATATATTATTTCCAGGGAGTGCAATGAGCAATTAATGGGCAGTTAACATAAGAATGGTGATCAAATTAACATAATCCAGTAAGGGTCTTTGGACAAGACTCTTAACCCTGCTGCCTCATTATCCATGAGAGACAACGAAGCGCATGTCATGCCGGCGCAGACCAAACCAGGTCTGCGTCATGTGCTGGGGAAACCGAGCACCTTAATGGGAAGTGGTCTGTTGGAACAAGATTCTATTGGAATGCTGCTACTCAAGTAATCCTACTCAGAGAGGCTACATGCAGAGAATTTGGAGTGAATGGATACTTTGGAAACCACAAACGAGGTTGACTGCTAAACAAATGAACCAGCTGCAAAGAGATGGGACTCACTCTAAACGGCTAAAACAAGGACGGACGATCCTGATCCAGAGGGACCCCTCAAAGGGTGTAGTCCCATCTAACTACCAGCTAGAAACATGTCTCTCCCCAAAATGGAAGCTCATGTCAGGCATCACTTCAACCAAAATACATCGGCTACATGGATCAATTCATGAGCAACAAACAGAAAGGCATTGGTAGAGATTTCAGAGGAGCCAAACACCAACTCCTGATTGACAGAACAGTCGCTCAAGACTGCAGGTCACGACACACCAACCTGTGCACAGCCTGGATTGGTTACAAGAAAGCCTATGACTCAATGCAACAAACGTGGATCACTGAATGCTTGGAGCTGTACAACATCAACAAGACTCTAAGAGCCTTCATAGGAAACTCAAAGAAGTTGTTGAAAACCACCCTTGAAACTAATGGCAAGACACTCACGCAAGTGTTCATTAAATGTGGCATATACCAAGGAGACGCTCTGTCACCACTGCTGTTCTGCATAGGTCTGAAGCCCCTCAGCCAAATAATCAACAAGCATGGCTATGGATCCCGACTCAGGAATGGGGCAACCATCAGTCACCTCCTCCGTATGGATCACATCAAGCTATACGCTAAGAGTGAGCGCGACATTGACTCCCTGATCCACACCCAAGGTGAAGGCTATTCAAAGAAGCGCCTGAAACAATCCGGTACAAAACTGCAGGGTGTAAGATGCTGACCGGGAAAGCATCCATGGAGCGCCACAACCAAGTGGCTGGAATAGTAAACAGGAACATGAGTCCAGAATATGGACTGGAAAGTCAAAGTGGGAAAAATTTCCAAAAGTTGTAGAGAATGAGAGAGCAAAGATCCTGTGGGACTTCCAGATACAGACGGATAGGATGGTAATGGAACCAACCAGACATTGTAGTGGTGGATAAAGAACAGAGGAAAGCTGTTGTGCTGGATGTGGCAGTACCAAGTGATGGTAACATAAAGAAGAAGGAACAGGAGAAACTGGAGAAATACCAGAGAATCAGAGAAAAACTGGAGAAAGCTTGGAAGGTGAAAACTGTTTGAAGCCGATGTGTGTGTGTGTGTATATATATATACACACACACACACACACGCACACACACACACACACACACACACACACACACACACACATATATTGGAACACACATTGCACAGATCAACACACAAACAAAAGAGGCTGAAGGAGCAGAGGAAAAAGGGTCAAAAGATCTGAAAAAATTAATAAAAATCTGTGTTGCAGGAAAATATTTACAGCTGCTCTCTTTAGAAACAAAGACTTTATTAAAGACTGAATTTGACACGTCCTGCTTGTTTTGTTTTTGGTTTTCACTTCTGGATCTGTGCAGGTCTGCTATAGTCTTCCTTTGCTCCTCCTACCCACTCACCTGTGTGAGGTGTACTCAGCTGCATCCCGTTCAGCTGATTGTGTGTATGCCTATTTAAGTCTGTGTGTTTCAGTGCTCTGTTTTGGAGCGTTTTTGTGAACTTTAGGTCTTGTCATGGTGCATTACTCTGCTCATTAAGTTATTTTGTTTTGCTTGTCCCTTATTTCCCCTCTTGTGAGGGGATTCATTTTCTTTTGCCATTAAAACAAGCTTCAACTTGTCCATTTGGTTTCAAGCCTTCTCTGCATCTGGTTTTCCTGAACCCTATCCATAGCAGAATTTTAAAACTTAATAAATTCTAAATTAATAATTCTTAAAAATAAGCCAAAAACTGCAGTGCAAATTGTTCTTTTTAAAATCAAGTTTTTCTATTAGGAAGAGTATGGAGCAAAAAAGATTGACTAATTTTCCGTTCTGTTAGCTCCTAATGAAACAAACAATTCTCAGCTGTGCTGATTCTGAGAAAAGCCTGCAAAGATGTAGAGCAAAGAGAAATTGAACCAACTTTAAAAATAACTTGAATGTCTATAAACAAGGTTTTAGGTCTTCACAAATATCAAGTAGTTTGCAGTGCACAGAAATCATGAGAAAATTCAAAATGAAGGATTGTGTGTCTAATAATAGCATAATAGTGAGAGGACAAGAAGGTTTAATGGGGATTTTATTGATCCTCTTGTCATCTCGTGCAATGGAAAGTTGAAATCATTTGTCAAGCTAGCTGAATTACCTGAAATATCTCTGGGTGCATGTGTCCAATGACTGGTTTGGCTCCTGCCTCCAGAATGCGTGGAGGAACATTGGATGGTCCCGGTCCAAACATGTGGCGCTGAGGAACCACGAAAGGTTTCAGCAGGCATGACGGTGGTGGTATGGAGAGGGCTGACATGTTTTCTGCAGCGCGGTGAGCTCAGTAAAGTAAAAAGCGTCGTGGAGGCCAGTGAAGAAGCACCGCAGGAGTGCACACCTCTCTAAACCAGTGACGTGAATTCTGTGACACTTTCCGCTTTTATCTCTTTCATCCTTTGTCAACACTTTTCCCTTCTGTCTGGACAGCGTGTGCTGAGTTGGAGCGCAGGAGTTTGTGCTGATAAGGCAGTTTCAATGCGTCGTTATGTGTTAATCATTGACAAGTGACTTTGCAGAAACCTGTTACTGCTTTTTTAGCCACCTCATTTTAATCTGAAGCCTGCATATGCTTTTAATACAGTTCAATTTAACCTAATTTAAAGTACATACAGTGGGTACGGAAAGTATTCAGACCCCCTTAAATGTTTCACTCTTTGTTAATGATGCAGCCATTTGCTAAAATCATTTGAGTTCATTTTTTTCCTCATTAATGTACAACAGTACCCCATATAGATAAAAAAAAAACTTCAGAATTTGACATTTTTGCAGATTTATTAAAAAAGAAAAACTGAAATATCACAGGGTCCTTCAGAACCTTTGCTTAGTATTTAGTAGCAGCACCCTTTTGATCTAATACAGCCATGAGTCTTTTTGGGAAAGATGCAACAAGTTTTTCACTCCTGGATTTGCTGATCCTCTGCCATTCCTCCTTCAGATCCTCTCCAGTTCTGTCAGGTTGGATGGTAAACATTGGTGGACAGCCATTTTCAGGTCTCTCCAGAGATGATCCATTGGGTTTTAGTCAAGGCTCTGGCTGGGCCATGCAAGAACAGTCACAGAGTTGTTGTGAAGCCTCTCCTTGGTTATTTTAACTGTGTGTTTAGGGTCATTGTCTTGCTTTGCTTCGGCCCAGTCTGAGGTCCTGAACACTCTGGAGAAGGTTTTGATCCAGGATATCTCTGTACTTGGCTGCATTCATCTTTCCCTCCATTGCAACCAGTCGTCCTGTCCCTGCAGCTGAAAAACACCCCCACAGCATGATGCTGCCACCACCATGCTTCACTGTTGGGACTGTATTGGACAGGTGATGAGCTTTGCCTGCTTTTCTCCACACATATCGCTTTGAATTAAGGCCAAAAAGTTCTATCTTGGTCTCATCAGACCAGAGAATCTTATTTCTCACCATCTTGGAATCCTTCAGGTGTTTTTTAGCAAACTCCATTCAGGCTTTCACGTGTCTTTCACTGAGGTGAGGCTTCCGCCGGGCCACTCTGCCATAAAGCGCCGACTGGTGGAGGGCTGCAGTGATGGTTGACTTTCTACAACTTTCTCCTGACTGCATCTCTGGAGCTCAGCCACAGTTTTCTTTGGGTTCTTCTTTACCTCTGTCACCAAGGCTCTTCTCCCCCGATATCTCAGTTTGGCCGGACGGCCAGCTCTAGGAAGGGCTCTGGTCGTCCCAAACATCTTCCATTTAAGGATTATGGAGGCCACTGTGCTCTTAGGAACCTTAAGTACAGCAGATATTTTTTGTAACCTCTGCCAGATCTGTGATCAATTCTGTCTCTGAGCTCTTCAGGCAGTTCCTTTGACCTCATGATTCTCATTTACTCTGTCATGCACTGTGAGCTGTAAGGTCTTCTATAGACAGGTGTGTGTCTTTCCTAATCAAGTCCAGTCAATAGAATCAAACACAGCTGGACTCAAATGATGGTGTAGAACCATCTCAAGGACAGTCAGAAGAAATGGACAGCACCTGAGTTAAATATATGAGTCTCACAGCAAAGGGTCTGAATACTTAGGACCATGTGATATTTCAGTTTTTCTTTTTGAATAAATCTGCAAAAAATGTCAAAAATTCTGTGTTTTTTTGTCAATATGGGGTACTGGGTGTACATTAATGAGGGAAAAATGTAACCTAAATGATTTTAGCAAATGGCTGCAATATAATAGAGTGAAACTTTTAAGGGGGTCTTAATACTTTTCGTACCCACTGTATGTTTTACAATCAGTTCTAGTTTTATACAGTCAAAGCACTTGGTAACAGTTGGGGGAATGTCATCTTTTCTTCATTATTGATTTGTTTAAACTTTATTATAATGAAAACTTTCAAGTGAAGACTTGCTGTCATCAGCAAATGTAGAAGAAAACAGTGGCGTTTCTGGTCACAGTGTCTTCTTCCCAGTAGACTTGTCCTCCTCGGTGATGAGAAGGAGTCTGCCCAGAGGTTGAGGATGGAAACAGCCATCTTTGTATATCAGCCGCCCCCCTAGGACTGTGGCACGCACCAGCCCCCTCAGTGTGAGCCCGAGGTAAGGAGTCAGCTGCAATTACAATCATCAACTTGATTTCCATTTCCTTAAGATTTTCCCTTTGAATGTTTTTTGATGGTTACCTTGTTTTTGTGGTGGATGTCGGCTTCTTTGATCTGTGAGGAACAGCAGATCAAATCAGAATCATGCAATTCCACACAAAAGGGATTCTTCACACTAACCTCAAATTCTCTCTCTGGGTCCCATATGAGCAAATCAGCATCAAACCCACAGGCAAGGCGTCCCTTTCTGTTCCCCAGACTGCACAGCTGGGCGGGTTCTCTGCTGAGGAACCTCACAACATCTGGCAGCTGGAAACCTCGCTTACTGGCTGAACCCCAAAACAGAGGCAGGCCTGAGAATCAGACATTTCACATTACATTTAAAACAAGGCTTCTGCATTACCATGAACTATACATTAGAAACTTAAGTACAGAGAATGACCGAGGTCCTCCTGGTGTCAGACTTTGACCACTCTCATCATCTGAGGCTAAACAGTAACTGATTGCTGCTGTTAACACACAATGACCCCTGCTGAGATAAGTGATTGTGGGAAAGGTTACAGGACGTACCTGCATACCCACCAAGAATCTAAAGTAAAAGTGTAGATATATGATCCACCTTCATCTTCCAAAATGTGTTTAAGTAATATAGAAGGTTCAAATCCTGAAGAAAACACTTTTACAGGTGAGAACACACAAACACCCCCAGGTGTACTAGAATTTCAAAGACAATGAGGTTTAGCTTTATTCTTTTAACAAATTAGTCCAACGCTATTTGTACAGATTAGAAGGTCAATCACATTTTAGTGGGAAAGTTTAAGATCTACTTAAATGGTGTTTATAACATGTTCTTTTAGCATTTTGTCAGCATATATAAAGAAAGTTCAACTTGAAACTTGTAGTTATTACAAACAAAGTACATTCAGCAGCTAACAAGCTCGCTGCTGCGCTCCATTCTGAAGCATCCACTTGTAGACAACCAGATTCATGTACGCTTTTATTTTCCTCATCTGAGCTGGAATCTGGATCAAATCTGGATGACTGGATAGCTCCAATATTGTTCACCATTTTGATAGCACCAGTATTGTTAGGTTGGGGTTGTGAGGGGCTGTAAGCTAGTGAGAGGGAGTGTAAACAGATAGGTGACGGGAAGTGGGGACAGCCTTGCTCCAACAGTGCCAACAGATCCGCCCACAACTCAGAGGTGAATTTCTAATGAACTCCTGCCGCTCTACAGAAACTGAGTCCCATAAAGCGACACAGGTTTTTTATTGTGGCTGTAAATGGCACAACCATAATGAAAGGACTACTGGGAACACTTTTACAACAGATCAACAGTTGATCAGAGTGGGACTTTAGAAAGTAAACCAAAAAGACAACATTTGTTTTGACTGCAAATGTCAAAAAGACTAAACTAAACACAGCTGAGGTTATGTGCAGCTGCCTGTCATCACTGACATATTCTGCACATCCACTTCATCATATATTTGCAGGTAAATATGTCTAAATTTGTATGATTGATGTTTATGTATGAATGACATTTTTTGGGAATCTAAACAATGTAACATGACTGGACACATTATTTCTAATCTCTGCTCATTCGTCGCTTTTCACTGGTGGAACATTAGGCAACAGTACCAAACTGTAAAGATGAGATCCCTCCCCAGGCCTGCATGAAGTTCCCAAAGTCCAGCTTCTTTAGATCTGGTGTGCAGGGGGAGTGATCAGAAACCACCATGTCAATCAGTCCTCGCTTTAATGCGGACCATAACTGCTCCTGGAGGGGCAGAAAACAAAGCCCTCACAGACTGAATGTGCAGCAGACAGACTCACCTGTGGTCTTCCTGCAGGTTAAAACAGTCTGTCTGACCTGGTTATTGGAGCTTCTAATTGGGGGGCAGCACTTGAACTGTGTGGCCCCAGCAGGTATGTTTTCTGCACACAGGTTGAGGTAATGATGAGTCGTCTCCACTGTCAGAGGAGCTCCGGCCTGTCGGGCCTCCTCGATGAGCTTCAGCGGCTCTGCGGAGGACAAGTGGACGATGTGGCATCGCACTCTATGGAAACAGAAAAAAAACCCAGATGTTCAAGCCGTAAACAATGACAAATCCTCCATCGATGAATTGAGTTTATATGTGGGCTGATGTTCTCACCTGTACTGCAGACACAGGTGTGTCACCGTGCGAATAGCCTCCACCTCCATGATGTCAGGCCGGGACTGCAAAAAGGTGGAATACCTGCAGGAATCTACCACGGAGAAGATCACGAGGAAATCATTTGAAAGTAATTGTGTTTAAAGAGAAGTTGTCACATGCTATCTAGTATCAAATCTAACTACTGCACAGTCCTGCTCTACTGCAGGACAGTGACTAACTGACCAGGAAGCTAAGTCCATCCTAGAAGAACTTCACACAGCTCTAACGTGCCAAAACAAAATCAGAAGCTGCAAGTTTCAAGCACTGCAACTGAAACAAAATACCCGCGGTCTCCTCAGATTTCTCATGAACGTCTTTCTCTGCATGAAACTGCAAAAGAAAACACAGACTGTGTGTCAGTCACCTGCATTTGGCAGAAAGTGCAGAAGCGGATCTGGAGAGTTACCAGCAGGACGCTGCCGGTGCCCTGCAGCTGCTTCATTGCCGTGTGCAGATCGCTGTCAGCCACATGAGGGAACTCGTCAACTCCACTGTGGATGAGGAAGCACTTGAAGCCAACCACTCCAGCCTGGATCATGGGCCGAAGTTCGAGCTGTAAGGAGGTGTTTGCTGGTTTAAGTCACATTCAACCTTGATGATACTTTTCATTTTCAATAAATTCCCTCTCAGTACCGGATTTCCAGGGATCACGCCTCCCCAGAAGGCAGTGTCCACAAAACACTTCCCTGATGCTTCTTTCAGCTTCTCCTGGAAGTTTGTGAGTGTTGTAGTTGGAGGAATGCTGTTTCTGTGGAAGATTTGACCAAAATAACTAAACAGTTATACTGAAATGAAATACTTCATATACCTCAGGCCCTTGGTGAGCACCTAAGAAGTGTTTAGTACATTTGAAATACATTTTTAATCCATAATGACTTTTTATGTCATCTAAATTCACTTTCTCTATTTTAGTTGGTTAAAAATTATTTTGGTAATCCAGTCAACATCTACTGAAGATTTCAAACTTTCAGTTATCAAATTTTTCACGCAATCTTTTATTTAGATTTTTAACATTCTCCAGGTTTTTTTGATGGATCTCAGTTTTTCGTTACAGTTCAGTCCTTGTTCTTGACGCTTGAATCATAGGCTGATCAAACAACAACAAACTCCAAACAAACCAAGAATCCTGCTCTGAAATTGCTCCAAAAATGAATGAAGACTACTTAGGAAAAACTTAAAAAAGAGAATTACCATTATGGATTAGTGAAATACTAGAAATGAAGCTAATTAAAGAACCACTCTGATGGAAATGTTATTTTCAACGTGTTCTTGTGGCATTTTTTTTCTCAAAAATTAAGCTTAAAACTGCATTTCTGAGTATTTTTCAAATTGTTGTGAATCTGGAGCAGATGAAATAATTCATTCATTCATTCATTCATTTTCCAAGCCGCTTTATCCCTGTCGGGGTCACGGGGTTGCCGGAGCCTAACCCGGCTACTCATGGGCGAAGGCAGGGTACACCCCTGGACTGGTCGCCAGTCTGTCGCAGGGGCAGATGAAATAATATTGGTTGAAAAAGCTTGTAGCTGTAAAAGCTAGGGTTAGAGTTTTGGCGTGCTGTTTATAATGTTAACTTGGGATTGTGAGGAGCGTGTTTGCTGTCAGATGACTGGAAGCAGGAGCAGGCTTACTCCCCACTAACAGTCCTGCCCGCTGCTCTCGGGTGAATTTCTGCATAATCATAATTAAAAGACTAGTGGGAACTATTTTAACTTGGTCAGAAAAATGATCAGAGTGGGACTTTAAGGCTTTTGAAGCATTTGCAGAGTGCTGTGCTGAAGGATTTTATTTTTAAATGCACTAATTGTGATCTACAAAACAGGTCATTTCTGACTACAATTCACGGCTAAAAGTAAAAACACAGCAGAAAATATAACAGCGATCATACCAGAAGCAGTGATGACAGATTAAAGAAAGTTTTTTGGAAGTTTGTGGATGTTGGTGAATTAAAACTAACACATGTACCTGCTGATAAAAATGAAGTTAAAATAAAAGCAAAACTGAGATTACAACAGGTTTCTAGATATATTTGAAAGAACCTGAAAACCGCAGGCTTGTAATGCTTGTGCTGTTTTCTGCTGGCAGAACCTCTGTTTGCATTTCACAATCTGCTTGCTTCCATAATAGCTGTCGGTAAATGATTGACTTCAGCTGGACGTACAGGGGCATGTCCACAATGGTGGTCAATCCTCCTGCTGCAGCCGCCCTGGTTGCAGTCCAGAAGCCCTCCCAGGAGGTGCGGCCCGGTTCGTTCACGTGAACGTGGCAGTCCACGACGCCTGGCATCAGCACACTGTCGCCCACGTCCCACACCTGCAGCCGCAGCAGGAGAGTTGGATCCGGGCTTGGAGTCTCAGAGACAGCGGGGACGGAGAGGCGCTTACCTCACAGCCAACCTCCTCTGTCAGGGCGCTGTCAGAGAGGATCTGGTGGATTTTTCCATCCTTTATCACAACCACAGCAGGACGCACGCCATCACCAAGCAGCACTCGGTTACTCCTGACAGCCCCAACCAGAGAACCCAGCTCCATGTCCGTTCTAACTCAGTGATGATGAGCACTGCAGCCTTTCTGAACTCGCAACACCTCATTGACTATCTTGGAGGTGGAGCTCAGGCATCAACCGCCGCTGTCCAGGTCAAAGTGAAAAGGGAACAAAAGTTATATAATCTCTGTGCCCGACCCTGGAGGTGCAGGGGTGCAAATGTCTCGTTTACTGGGATAAACCTTAACACATAAGCAAACCCACACAAACACATTGCCTTTGAGTAACTCCTAAGTGAAAGAGAGTCGAGAGTCCAAACTGTGCGTGGAGGAGAGTACTGCTGTCTGTAGCTGCTAACAATCAGCCTCCAGCTAAAGACATGGCTGGATTCTACAATCAGTGGATTTGGGTCTCGAGGTGCTCGTCCTTGACTGTCCCCCTATCACACAGCACTGCTCCCTTTAGTCTTTTCCGCAGCTGGTGGGCCAGTAGGGAGGGGATCCCACAAAGCCTTTTTGGGCTGACCCCGGCTGGGTCTCATGGGAGAAAGCCTGGCCACTGGCACTTGCTTGAAAGTCCCTATTCCAGGTTTGTCTCTAGAATTGGACCTCGGTGACATCAGTCAAGCCAACAGAACGGATCTTGATTTTTAAAGTACTCATTCACAGGGTGTATTCAGACTGGTTGGCTTAAAGTGAATCACAGTATCTTTCCCCCGATGATCCAGGACAAATTTTCAGTCTACACCCAAGTGAACCCTGGTCCGGGACCAGGAGCCGCTGTCCGACCCGTCTCTCCAGGTGGTCTCGGTTTGAATTCAATTCAAAGAATTCAATGTCATAGAACTGACATCCATCTCTATTTTCTGAACTTGCTAAATCCCTTTTGGGGTCACAGGCCTGGTGGAGCTTTTCCCAGCTGCTGTTGAGCGAAGGTGGGGTACACCCTGCACAGGCTGTCAGTCTGTCGAAAAATATAGAAATGACACTGGATTAAACCTTTTTCACAGTGGTGTTTCCAGTAACCTTAAAGGTTACCGAGATTTTCTTAAGCCTTTCAGAGTAAACTATATCCATACAAACAATCATATATTACCTTTGGAACACTAAAAACTAATTATTTATTAAATATGGGTTATTTCTGTGGACTCTTCATTCCTGGAAGTAAAACGACCCGATCTCTGAGGCATCGCCTTTCGCTCCTTGTCGGTCCCGCCCATTTCACGACGTCATCCTAGAGCTGGCCTCAGTGTGCCTGCATGTGTCCGCGCATGCAAACAAATGACATCTGAACTTTTTGCAAAGATGGATGTGCATGTTGGGCATGTAAAATGAAAGTGTTTTACAGATCACTGCTAGCTCTGCAGAGAAAGTGTGTGTGTGTTAGCCTGGAGGCGGAGCTGGAAGCGCAGACTCTTCCTGAAAGGGGCGGTCCTCAATCTATGACATCAGCTCGTGACAACCCCATCGTTTTCGTGGGTGGGGGAGGGGCTGCTGCAGAGAGCAAAGGCTTTGAGAGGATTACTCAGAAATAAGTGAACGGATCAAAATACATTTGAGGGTGTTTATAGTGAGGAACGTACAGTTTGATACAGTAAAAGCTTAAAAAGTTTTTTTTATATGACCCCTATAGCCTTAGTCACAAGTGTGCCCTCATGGCAAGATAGAAAGATAGCGAGCGATTGGCAAGATCTTAGATGACTTGTAGAGAAGAAATGTCAGAATCCAGGCCTCGAGGGCCGGTGTAGTCAATCCTTTATGTTTTCCAACCAACTTTCATTGAAGCTTCTTATTGGACAAACACAGCTGATCCAGGTATTCAGCAGCAGATGAGACAGGATTTCTGGAAACCCAGCAAGAGGCCAGACTTGAGGCCTGGAGTTTGACACCTTTGCCGTAGAGTGACAATGTTCTTGCACATTTTTTCTACAGGCATGCTGAGCACTTAAACAGCACATATGGCTGGTGAATATGTGAGACAAAGCCACAGTGTAAGAATTTTTCTTATTTTTAACCCCAAATCCTGCGCACTGCACAAGGGACCCGGGAGTGCTGTTTGCATGATAAGTGCACGCTCCTTGCGTGCAGCCTGACTGTTAGAAATGAAGAATATCAACAACCAGAGTGTAGTTTGTGTGGACATCCTATGGACATCCTATGGACATCCTATGGGCACTTACATGTGCAGAGTGCAGCGCTTGTGGGCAGTCAGCCAGTGCGCGCACCTCATTAATGACTGCAGTGTGGCGTAAAGGGAACTGACCAACAGCATCATAGTTATGTCAAAAGTGTGTGTGACGTACATTATCCTTATAAATACTTCCCAATACATTTATCACACGCATGAAAATGGGAAGTTTCATTTTTATGACTTTCCTTAAGGCGACTGCATGAGCCTCCAGTGAGCCTCCTCTAAGATGCAGCCGCTCCTGTCCTCGACCCTCCATGGACCTCAGACAAAAACCTGCAGCACTCGTACAGGTCAACCCCTCGTACGGGGTGCACGTGACCAAGGCTTTAGGTCCTCTAGCTGCCTGCATGGTTTAGCCCCTAGAGAGAAGGTTCTTTAATTGATAGTGTTCATTACTCATCCAAAGCAATACGAAATACAAACAAGAACATTTTCATTGTTTTTTTGTTTTTTTTATGGGGTTGCTATTGAGTCAAGGAACGTTCAGTGATCACACAACTTTTCTGCAGCAGAGTCCACTGAACAGACATCTGACCCACCTTTCAAACTGACCTCAGCACAGACCTGAACACAAAGGAAGGACAAACAGATCAAAGCAACAGAAAAAATAATCTATGTTTTTAGAGTCAAAAATACGCAGTCATGGTGAACATTGGCTAATACGAGTAGGCCCTTTGGCTGCCTACTTTCACGTGGAAGATAAAACAGTCTGACAGATCGGGATGACTGTTTTTTTTTGTCAACATGAACAAGCCAAGTCCTTTAAGTGCCAGGATAAATCTGCTTGTCCATCAGACTGCTCATCTCCATCCAGGACAGGTCCCACTGCACTTCTGTCACATCCTGCTTGGTCTGAGGAAGAGGCACTGATGGGACATCGCCTTTTGTGAGCGGCCAGCAGCTCCGGGAGCAAACCATCTGCTGCCTTCAAAAGAATACATAATGATCAAGATATCACATGGTCGGATTAGTCGGGAAACAAGACAGATTACTATCAGATCACCATGTCAGACTGTATAGAGGGTAAACTGGATCTCACCTTCTACGGTAAATTATCCAAACTGAGAGAGGAATGAAAAACAGAAGCACAACGGTGGAGGACACAGCAAACCATTTCCAGCTGCCTAATGGGGAGAACAACATGACACATCTCTGTAAATACTGGTCCACAGTGTTCTGAAACTGAATCTCATCATTCCAGATTAGTTTAAAGTCACAGCGCCGACCTTGGTCAGGTGACACAGACAGCCAGCTCTCTGGACTCTCCATCTTCCTGTCTGGACACGCACACTTGTAGGAGCCTTCATCTGTTATTTTCACCCCCCTAATGGTCAGAGGCACGGCTCCATCTGAGCTGGAAGAATTGAAAGTCCCAATTTCTATTCCGTCCCTAAAAAATGTTGCTTGTTTTTGCTTTTTTGCTCTGTATTGACAGAACAAAACCACATCATCCCCCACGTGTACGGGCAAGGCCGGAGTCTTCAGAAGCATGTTGCCATCTGTCAATCAAACAATCAGATATCATGATTTTATCAGTTTTTAAAATGAACAAATTCAGGTTGTGTTTATCAGTTTAGACTCACAGTTTACTGTGATATTAACTGCATTGCTACGGCCCCCAGCACCTTCACACCAGTACATTCCACTGCTCCCACTGGTGGCTGTGAGGAGCCAGATGCTGGACTTTTCTGTGCAAACAGCACCTCCTGGTGGTGGACATGCTGTTCTTTGATCCACTGTCGTAGTGTTTGGGTGGGCTGGAGAAAGATGCTTCAGCTCCCAGCCCGTGGGAGATGTGGGGCACTGCACAGAAAAATCTTCCCCTTTGAAGATTTGCCTGGTGTTGGGAGTCAGAGTTAATGAGGGAGGGGCCTCTTCTGTGGAAAGAGTAGAGAAGAAAAGAGGATTCTGCATGTGCTTCTGCAGTTTGAAGACATTTCCAATGGTTGTAACAAGTTTAGAGTATATCTATGAACTTTCATCTGCAGGCGTTACAGCTTCCTACCTGACACCTGGAGCCCAACCTGCACCTTAGAGGTGAGGTTGCTCTCTTGCTGTTCTGCTTTGCACCAATAATTGCCTGCATCCTCCTTTGTTATCGCCGTGATGGAATAGGTGTCACCAGAGACCAAATGCCTGTGGTTTGAGGTGGAGGCAGTATGGGATGTGTGCCTGTACCAGAGGTAGGTCCATCCAAAAGAGGAATTGGATGCCATTCTGCAGTTAAGAAATACACTCTCGCCGATGTAGATTTCTGATCCCGGAGGCCACACAGACAGAATGGGTACAGAAAGATCTGCAGAGGCAGACAAACGTCATTATGGTGTCCCCTACCAAACATCCCCCTGAGTCACAGGGGGAAAAAGCATCATGTCTAGAGGTGTAGCAATTCATTTTAACAACGATTCAATTCATTTTATAATTTGTGGTTACTGACACAATTCAGAGTCAGTGTTAATTAATTTTGAACGATCCAAATCACTGATCCAAGATGGATCCAGGAGGACATCTTTATCCAAAACTTCAACCAGTGTGACTCAGAGATAAATACATGCTACTGAACAGTGCAGGTGAAGTTTTCCAGATTCCTTGTATTTTTTCCCAATAATCAAGTGTAAATTAAATGCATGAACAAACAAACAAACAAGTAAACAAGAAATACTGTCAAATTCATTCACATTTGAGTTTGATAAAGTTCATTCCACTGTTGCTTTTCCACATCAGAATAATCCAAAGGAACATTATTAGAACATTCTAGCACACTGTATGGTCACATGACTTTGTAAATTCAAAGTGTTTCCACACATTAGACTGGAATGATGGTTGATCAGGTTTTTTCTCTGAACGTGTCCTGTTTAGCAGCTGAGCAAGCAGATCATAGCTGAAGGCCTCTTGTGTTGGACAGATTTTACTGTTTCTATAAGGGGTTATGAATCTTCAGACAGATGATGGGTATATTTTCATAAACCTCTTTTGTATTTGAGGCATTTGAATCACATGTGTGTTGTCCGCTGTGATGCACTTGGTCGTTTTTCACCATAGTAAAATAAACCACAATGTCTTAATAAAAATTGTATTTTCCAGAATCCACATACCGGTAATCAGATTATTTCATTTTGAAACAATTTCAAAATGGTATAAGTCAATTTAAAAACCAACATGCCTCAGACAGATCGATCTGGTTGGATTGTAGGAAATCAATCGATTTATTGATTAATCGTTACACATCTAGTCATATCTAAATTCTGTGGTCTCAGTCCTAAAGAAAAAGTTGTTTTTAGAAAACATGTCAGGTTTTAGTAATGAGAAAACAGAACCTCTGCTGGTTTTCGGATCTTTCTGTGACATGAGAGCAGCAGTGCCTCAGACAGAAAAGCACCGGAGAGAGTGGTGAGGTCAGCAGAAAAAAAGCATTGGGGTCACACTGCCAACCATCGGGGACCTGGCAGAACAACGTTGCCTGACGAGGGCAACACAGATCACCAGGGACCCCACTCCTCTATGCCATCCTACCTTCAGGCAGGAGACACCACAGCACTCCATGCAGAACAGTGAAGCTGCGTGATAGTTTTTACCCCACTGCCATCAGACTCCTGAACTCCTTCAAAAAGCTCTGGTTCTAAATAATCAGTTCATCCACCAATGTCTCCCTCTGTTTGGTTTTGCTTGCACAGGCCATTTTGCACAACTCTTATTTTGCACCAATTCTTGTGTTTCCAGTTTTATTTCATTTACATCGTTTTTACTGTCCAGTTTTACGCGCTGTCTTCTTCATCCATTACTCTGATGTTCGCTGTTCTGTTGTGGCTGGAGCAACGTGGTTTTGTTCGGTGCTACATTCTCTATGCCAAACCTTTTGACTGATGGGCCACAAAGAGCGACAAGGGGCAGATGCATGGAGTGTTTTGTAATCACATGGAAACTGGACGAAAACATTTAACATGTCATTTTAGTTGAAAATTAATATAGATTTTGAAACAGAATATTTTAGAATGTTTATTTTAAAGCTGTGACGTCTTTGTGCTGCATTCATGTGGCGTTGGAATGATCAGAAAATGAGTGTCCAACTTGGAAAACACACATGTATGTGGGAAAAACAACAAAATGTTCCATCACATGAGTGCAGAAACTCTTTCTACACTTAAACAAAGATCAATGCATTTGTTGACACCAAAATTACAGGAAAAATAAAACATTAATAAGGATTTTTATCACAATGTATTCCAGTTTGTCCAGCCAGATTCAACAGTTTAATGGGCTGCATATGGCCCCCGAGCTGTAGTTTGCCCATACCTACTCTATGCTACGCACAAATAAAGAATCTGAATCTGAATTTTAGTTCTAAAGTCTAACAAAAGAAGAGAATGACTATTTAATTCCTGACCACTGAGGATGTTCTGTGTTAAAGTGGACATTCTGGATTTTTGTGATGCCTGTGTCACACATGTAGTTCCAGTGTGTGTGTAGGGGGCAGGTGTTTTTCTGAGTTATTACCTTCAAGGGCAAAAACATGAAGAATAGATGCAGCCACACCTAAAACACAGAAACACACACACTTGTTCTAAGCGATATACCAGACAACACTTGGATTTGAAATAGAAAAGCGGACATTTTCAGGAGAATTGTTGCTCCAACATCCAAACTGCTGTTAGTATCAGAGGGCTGAGCTTCTCCTTCTTTAATGAGGCTGTTTAGACTGTTACCTACCCCACGGGAGAGGAAAGAATGCACACTTTCAGCAGTGAAACTTGGTGCTGCTTTGGTTCATGTACACATAAGTCAGGGCTGTCACTGACAAAATAGCCAACACAAGGATTCGGTGGCCTCATCCCAATCATTTTTATTAGCCCAGTTTCCGTTCTGGCTGCTGCACATCATTTTACTTTAGCACAGACTGACAGTACCAGCTGCAGCTGTTAAATTTACGAGCCTGCAAACCATTCTCCAGTTATCTGCACCAACTACAGTAAAGGAGCCCAGCTTTGGGCTTACATCCGCTCTGCTTTGACAGCAGAAGGGATTTTTAAAAGACTTGGATGCCAAGTCATCAAATCGGTCTGTTGTAGGTGTCTGAGGAACTCACCCAGCAGCGAGGGAACGAGGATGGTCTTCATTCTACTCAGGACTGGAAGTCCAGAAGCAGCTGTGCGCCTCCTCTGCAATTCCTAGAAAAATAAATAAAATGAAATGCCACTTTTCTGGTGTGGAATACACATATGTTCCCAAGATCCAGCAGCTATTTTTCACACAGGGTGCTTTATTTTAGAGGCTGTGCGACAGAGAGTGATGATATCTGTGCGTAGGAGTGACTGTCACCGAACACCACAAACAGAGATGGTCATCTTGGTGGAGACATTTCCTTCCTCTGTGGACCTCATAACAAGCCGTCTGAGGGCAGATTTGAGCACCGTGAAGGGGAGAGCTGAAAATCCCCAAACCATGATAAAACCAATTCATCATCCCGTTCCTAGATGAGTCCTGTTTCCTGCCCCGGCGCTGAAATGACCAAACAGATTTGTTGCAAAGTTGCATTTGTTCTGACTCCAAGCAAAGCAGTGTTTCATTTTGTTTGTGTAACACAACAAATGCTTTGATAAGAACTGGAGCTCCATTTTGTTCTGGCGTTCACCGTCCCCCCAAGGATGAATCCTAATGACTTTCCCGATGCCATGACCTTTCCTGTAGCGCCTCCAGCAGGCTGACATTTGCAGTTCAGGCTGAAATGTCTTCACAGCGACCAGAATGGCTAAGCTAACATTTTTTTTGACCCTCTTCAGTATGAAGCGAAAAACTATGGATTTGACTTTTAAAAAGAGGATCCCTACTGTGAACATGAGGTTTGATTTAGGACCGTTTGTTCAGACTCACACACAGGTGTAAAAAAAAGTGACTTTTCACTGGACTCTGTCTTGTCTTTACATTTGGTATTTTGGGTTACTTTCTTAGTGACACATATAAATGACAAATTAAGTAACAGTCTCACTCTGATCACCTTTTGATCTATTTTCAAACGTTCTATACTTTCTGCAGAGCGGCAGGAGGTCATTAGAAATTCACCTCTGAGTTGTGGGCGGGACTTCTGGCATGTAGCAACCCCGCCCACACTTCCCCACCACCCATCTGTTTATTTACTCTCCCACCAGCTGACAGACCCTCAGAACCTAACATTGGCGGTGCAACAAAAAGGGCGAGCAATACCGGAGCTATCAAGCCGTGCAGTTTTGATCCAGTTTCCAGCTCAGATGAGAAAAACGAAGACGTACGTGGATCTGTTTCTCTGCAAATGGATGCAGCAGAGCTTGTGGGCCGCCGCTTGCATTTTCCACGACACAAACTCAGTATTTTTCAAAACAGCGTTTTTTCATTTGCTCCTGATTCACAACGAAGAAAGAAATACTTAGAAATGCAATTTTTATCTTAACTTTCTTTATATATGTCCTCCATCATAAAAAAAATCTACAAGAACATGTTAAAACATCATTTTTATCAGAGCGGATCTTTAAACCTGCTTCTTTATTCTCTGGTGTTTATTTTCTGTTTCTGGCTTTTCCATACTTTTTCTTTTTAATCAAAACTGGTGGTTTCCAGTGGCCCTGAAGTGAAAGTCACACCAACAAGTCACTCGATGCAAAAACATTTTAAAGATCTCAATGACAACTAAAAAAAAAAAAGCAAACATAAAAAACAGCATTACATTTTAGAAACAAAACATATTTTCAAGTAACCAAAACATAAAAATAAACAAAGAAACAACAAAACATTTAGGAAAACAAAAGTAGTTTCCAAAAATCAAAATGAAATGTTGGAAAAACAAACACAATGAGAAACAGGAAAAGGTATATGGGACCCACTGATTGGATGATGACAGTTGTCCATCATTTCAACTAAAGTTATTTGACATGAAGCAATGATTGGACATCAGCATCCACTCAGCAATGTCCCATGATACCTACCTTTTCCAGTTTCTCATTGTGTTTGGTTTTTTTTCCTACTATTTCAATTTTTTTCTAGAGAGTGCTTTTGTTTTCCATGATGATTTTTGTTGTTGTTGTTTATGTTTTGGCCTCTGAAACTTTGTTTTGTTTTCTAAAATGTCAGGCTGTTTGTTTCACATTTGTTTAGCTATTTTGATTGTCGTGGTGATCTTTCAGTTGTTTTTGCGTCAAGTGACTGTCCAAGCTCCATCAAACAAGTCATATTATTTACTGCACAGGTACCAGGGCTTTTGGAAGTCATCAGTAACTCTGCCTCGAATCTCAGTGTCAGTACTTTGTAAAACGGATGAAAGCCTTCAGTTCTGTGTGTGAAAAGAAGCTTTGACTCGACAGAAGAAACACATTGATGCTTCAGGAACATTTAGTTGCAGTTACTTACTAGTTTTAAATAAGACAAAGTTATAGGAAACTTGTAAATATATTTCTATTGACTTTTTTGTGCTTCTTTTGTCTCTGATTTAAACAGCCGGGTGGAGAGTAGAGGCGTCACCCCCACCTTCACAACTTAATTAAAATACTAAATTCCTTACTTTGCGAATTCTTGTTGATGCTATTTTATTTGTATTTTATTGATCTCACTTTTTTTGGCTTTTAACTTTTTCAGTATTTCCCCCTCCCTTACATTTAATTCCATGAGCACTACATTGAAATGTACCATTTAACCCAGGACTCCACTTAATTTAGCATCACCTTGAATGGAAAAAACACCGAAGAATATTTTTTTTAACCATTGAAAATAAATTCAGGCGTGAAGGGGTTAAACATTAGCTAATAAGCTAGCACAAATGAAGAAGAACATTTCAGTAGGCTCATACTAAGCCTGCTGTGATTTAGTAAAATGATACAAAGATAAATAGTCTCTTGAATTTAGCACAGTATGTGTTTGACACTTTTAACGTAGACTTGGTATGCAGTAGGGATGCATATCAAGAATTAAACCAAGAATTGTGGCGTCCCTATGTTGTCATTTTGAAAGTCTTAGGTCTTGTCCCTTACTCATTTCTTCATAAATGTTCTGGGATGAAAATCATTGGCAGAGCTTTTGCAGTTTGACATAATACAATTTTTTAAATTGTTAAAAACTTTTATTCGCACTCTTTCACAGGTTGGAGAGACTGTGCCGCCCTGAGTATTCCCTTTGAAGTTCATTCTTGTTACCATCTGATTTCACTCAGTTGAACTAGCTCTCAGACGTTCTCTCACCTGATGTTTTGAGACCTAAAGCATCACATTTGGAAGCAACATGGATTCAAGTTTTACTGTTTTTGGTTTAAACCTTTCTGTTCTGCTGTCAATAAATTTCTGACATGTTTTGAAAATGCTTTCAACTTTCATTTAATTTAGGTTTAAAAGTTTACCGCGGTTCTTTGTATGCTGGGTTACCCACGGCTTCAATAGCCAGGCTGCAGCCTGTTTGTGGTGTCAAGGAAGTTTCACCATAACACTCATCTTGGCCTCTTTGAACTGGCTGCCAGTGCAATACTTCATTTTTGTTAACATTTTTGTCCTTCCTTTTTATACCTCTCCAGTCTGCTTTTGAATTATTCTCCCCTAAAGTCCTTACGCTCCGCCCACCAGTCAGTGTTAATGGTTCCCAGAACCAAATGTAAGTTAGTGGGGGCCGTGCTTTTGCTGTGTTGGCTCCTAAATTATGGAATCAATTGCTACTGGCTATTAGAGAGGTCGCTCTCTTAGAGAGTTTCAAAAAAGAATTGTTCCTCCATTTAAGTGCTTTAGCATCAGCCTAACCTTGTTAGTATGATGGTTGTAGTCGTTTTGAATTGGTTTTATGCCTTTTATTCTTTTATGATTGTACAATGCATTGTTTGTGTACAGCACTCTGGGTCTCCTTGGCTGGTGGCAGAAGGTGCTTTGTAAATAAATAAATGAAAACTATGCTATAGGTTTATCCAGTAGTATTTACACCAATTTATCTAAAAAGTAGGGGTGGAGAGGGTTGGAGATAAATACCTGCTACTGTACGCAGCAGGTGAAGTTTTCCAGATTATTCCAGTATTTCTTGTTAGATAATCAAGGGTAAATGAAATGTATCAACAAACAAACAAATAAACAAGAATGAAGGTCAAATCAGGCTGCACGGTGGCGCAGTGGTTAACGCTCCTGCCTCACAGCAAGAAGGTTCCCGGTTCAAGTCCTGGCTGGGGACCTTTCTGTGTGGAGTTTGCATGTTCTCCCCGTGCATGCGTGGGTTTTCTCCGGGTACTCTGGCTTCCTCCCACCATCCAAAAACATGCTTCATAGGTTAATTGGTCACTGTAAATTGTCCCTAGGTGTGCATGTGAGTGTGCATGGGTGTGTGATTGTGGCCCCTGCGACAGACTGGCGACCAGTCCGGGAGTGTACCCTGCCTTCGCCCATGAGTAGCCGGGTTAGGCTCCGGCAACCCCGTGACCCCGAAAGGGATAAAGCGGTTTGGAAAATGAATGATGAAGGTCAAATCCATTCACATTTTGGTTTGATAAAGTTCAGCCCACTGTTGTTTTTCCACAAGGGAACAATGTTCCACAAGGGAACATTATTAGAACATTCTATCCGTCTTTGTAAATTCAAAGTGTTTCCACACATTGGACTGGAATGATGGTTGATCATTTTTGCTGACATCACGTGTGTGTTGTCCGTTGGATGGTACTTGGTTGGTTTTACTTTGTAGTGAAATAAATCGACTGTATTTCAATACAAATGGTATTTCCCAAAATCAATTTAGTCGATTTATTTCATTTTGGAGCGATTTTATAATGGTACAGCTGATTCAATTACTGCAACAACTTGCCTCGGTCAGATCGATCTGGCTGGATTGTAGGAATAGAAAACGATTAATCGATTAAGTGGATTTATCGTTACACTTGTACTAAAATACAATGTTTCCTCTAATTTTACTCCTCCTTCTCTGTAGGGAGCCAGCACGTGCCGAACAAAACGGATAAACAAGTAGTTTAGAATAGCTTTTCTGTAAATGTCCATCTGACATCCTATGTGTTTTGACAGGTAAGTGCAGCAGCCTCATTATGTCTCAGTGATCCCGCCCCCCCTCCTCATCATCCTCCCTCCCTCCACCTCCTGTTCCCACATCCAGCCTCTCGTTCTTCACAGAGCATCTTTCAGGAAGCCTCAGCCAGTCTGCTGCTCCTCTGAAATGCCCAGAAGAGAGACAATCCTATCTGTCCTTTTGTGACAGAGAGGAAGAGGAGGAGGAGGAAGGCAGCGACAGGGAGCACAGGGAGGAGGGAGAGAGGTCCATCGGGGGAGGAGAGGAAGAGGGGAGGCGGCAGGAGAGAGGAGCAGACATGGCTTCTAAAGAGCTCACAGCCTCTGGTTTCGTCAGTGTCAGCAAAGACATCACAGGTGGGTTCACGCTCGCTTCTTCTTGCGCTCCTTCTCATCCCCGCGTGCGCCTGCGGCGCGTGGGGCCGCGCGCGCGGAATTCTGTCTCCCGCGCGGGTGTTGGAGGCTGAGACCGAACGCGGATGCTTGTGAAGAGATCCACCTTCATGTCGAGTCCCGAGGCTTTCCGGGGGATGTCACCCCCCCCCCCACTGCACGCGAATTATATTATGTTCCGATGAATTATTTAAGGAAGAGAAAATATCCCACAATGCTTAGAGGGACTGCCCTGGTTGGAAGGGAAGTGTTACAGGGACTTAAGAAAAAAAAAACATTCAGCCTTAGGCCAGAGGGGGGAAAGGGCCGTTGGGAAAAGGATGCTGACCTCGTGGGTTTGATTCCTCCTTAGCATGGTTCTGACCCTCACGTGGTCCAGGTCGTCTTTGTTTGTTTGTTTGCGTTTCTGCAGCCTGGCTGCTGGTCCGGTCGTGCAGGTGTGAAGTGTTGAAGGAGGAACTGATGAGGCAGATGCTGGACCCGCTTCTGCAGGACGTGTTGTAAAAAGCAACAGTTTCCTCGTGTCAATGCCCACAAAGTTACGCGCACGCGCGTTAATCACCCCTAATGACTCTATTAGGCGCTGTTGGTGGTCTCTGCCTCCCCTCTCAGACACCTGCCGGGCGGCTCCGCCCCCTGCAGCCCGCCGGTGCGCGCTGTCAGGATGGAGCACCTGGTGGTCTGCAAGGTCACCTGAAAGAGGCTCGAGCGCAGCAGCTTTACCGCTAAAAACGAGTGCAACATGAGCATTAAAGGATGAAGATGCTTTTTGGTGGAGGTTTTATTCAAGTCAGGGGTCACAGCACAGACGATGCAGGGCCACTGCAACAGTTGTCAATGACTGTCACACACACGTGTCCTTTTTCTTCCTGCAAGAAAGAAACACTTTTTGCATAAAACACACAAAGTTCAGTTCAGCTGCTGTGAATCCGTGGGATGGGTCCTTTCATTGAAGGCATCGTTTTACATGAGCTCACTATGTCACATCCTTCACTGGTTTATTGAATCAACCAAAAAGCAGCTGTAGCTGCATTTCACTGCTTGATCTAACTCTCCGTCTGTCCTGTTCTTTTAAAATGCGTGCTGGTTTTAACGTCAATTATTTTTCTTGTTTAGTCAGAATTGCGTTTGTTTTAGCATGCTGTCAAGCACTGAAAAGCCTTGGACTTGTGCATGCAGTTTCACCTCACGCTCCAGGCATCCTCAGCTGTTTGGAAAAAAATCTGCACAGACACAACGCCCTGCAGATAATCCTGCGCAGCCAATGTAACGTCTCATTTTGCGTTCATCAAGGTGTCAGTCTATTGAAGTGCCCAATAACTGAGACACACTGTAAGAACCTAGCAAAAGCTCAATAATCACATGGAAGAATCTTTTCTAACCCTAAAACAAAAAGATAATTTGTGTAAATTTGTGTTTTCCTCCACAGAGAGCATCAGGAAGATCATTGATAAATCACTGATTAAGTTCGTTTGTGGAATTAAGCTTGACACCAAAAATGGAAAGACGGAGGACAGATTCCTGGTAAGATTTTTTTTTTTCTCTCTTCACTCTGCTGGCCTGTTTTTTTTTTTAACTCCCAGTTTGTGCTGATAGGCACCATATTGCTGCTACAGACACATCCGAGGGCGTGCATCATGTATTTGCAGTCTTTAAAGTCAACTTTCACCGCCGCCCGTCACAGCGCTTACCGTATATCTGCGTCAGCAGATAGGGAAGTTCGGCAGCGAGCTTGAACGTCTTGCTTTTACAATCCCTTTGTGACTGCATTATTGACAGTGTGGCCCTCGTATTGGATGGAGTGGATCTGCGGGAGCGTCCCCTGCATCCGTGGGCCACTTGGATGTGTTTGGGGGGGGGCTGAACACCCTTTGATTCTGGGAGCTTTCAGAGCAGAGCATGGGACAGAGATGTGAAGCCTCTGTGGGAGAAAATGAAGCTCAGCCAGCTATCTGAGTGGAATCTGGGCCATTTAGCTTTCACACGGTGAACCAGAACTCAGACTGGATCCTAAATGAATACAGGTGCTTGCAAAAAGACATTTTTGTATGAAAAACTGCAGTGAAATGTGGTTATTTTATCCTTATTTTACTGTCGGAGCGTTTTCTGCAGTCCACCAATTAGCAAATGAGTTTTTCCAAAAGGTCTTCTCTTGGCTGAGAGTGCTTCACTCACTGGATGCTTTAATGGTTCATCTTGCAGCAAGGATTGGCAGAAAGGACAGTTTCTGTGTCCACGGCCTTTTGATATTCAACACTTTGATATGTCTATCTGCCAGAAAAATAATTTGTCTCATTTACCACTT
The DNA here is from genome assembly GCA_036245035.1 of Adrianichthys oophorus. Lineage (NCBI taxonomy): Eukaryota > Metazoa > Chordata > Actinopteri > Beloniformes > Adrianichthyidae > Adrianichthys > Adrianichthys oophorus. The sequence goes on from BSAI01000018.1 coordinate 1,183,958, forward strand.
CCTCTCAAAAAGCTGAATTCAAAAGCAACAGCTCTTTCTCCTGCTGCTTCCAGGCAGAGGACAGAACAGATCAGACCTCCGTGGACCAAATGTTGGATTTGCCAAATTCCGAGAGACAAAAAATCTTGAATGTGTCTACATTTTGTCAGTGTTTCATTAAAATATTGGCATCAGAATGAAGGCGTGAAGGGTTCGTCATCTCTTATGGAAACCTCACCTGAGCAGCCAAACCGAACTCGATGAGAATAGCTGTCCTGCCGCAGCTCTGCCATTGGATGCTTGAAGTGAAATACTGGACGAAGGGTTTCTCTACCTTCCTGCATCAGCAGGATTTACTTCTGTTTACTTGCTTCTCATCAAGGTAATGTGATACGATCTGGTTTTTCTAATGAACTCCTCCTAAGAGCCTTTGAAGTAAGCGTCTGCCTCTGTCTCACAGTGTGCTGTGTGCTTCGGACAAACCCGTGTCAAAAAAAACCCACTTGAGCATTAATTCAATTGCTGTTTCTCACCGGGGCGACACGTGGGATTGTGTGGGGCGGCGTTGCTCTGTCCTCTGGGGCTGTTTTAGCAGGTCCGTTTTAGAGAATGGAGTAAAAGATCGAGAGTGACGGAGCAGAAGAGGAGGAGGAGCAGAGGGCAACACTTATGGCTTTGTGGAGAGCAACAAAATGCCAAAGTATGGTTGCCTTTTGTTTGCCTTGATAGAGAGGGGCACTGACTTTTTTAGGGGTCTGTTTGCCAAATAAGAAATTGCTGCTCACTGGGAGGAATGTGAAGCAAAAATAAAGTGTTTTCATGCTGAAAAAACCTGGCTGCAGGCACAGAAGTGCTGGGATTGTTCATTCAGATGGAAATGCACAAATTATTTCTGGACTTGAACTCTTGTAGTGTTTTTTTTTCTTTTTCTAAATCCCTCTCAACTTTGGATTAAAAACAGACCTCACTCAGCTGAAAAGATGTAGAAAAAAATATGAATACTTGGCATCCCGACCCATTGTGACCAGAAAGATTATGCTTTGAGAGAAGCTGAAGGATGAAGATTAAACATCTCCAGTTGTTCCCTTTTAAGTTCTCTCACCAAATGGCTGAAGAAGATTGCTCATTGACCCAAAGCTGCTGTCTGAAATTACACATATCACACACGTCAGCATATCCCTGCAACCCAAACACATTATTGCTCATCAGATGTGATTTTAAAAATTGGAATTAAACCATGTCAGCATGTCTGCATTCATCATTCTTTGGCACAAGATTGGTAATCTGTCACTGCTTGACAAGAAATAGTGTAGTTCTGCTTTTAGCCAGATCAATACGGGAGAATTTCCTCTCATCATTACCATGGAAACTCCTCCCCCCTCAGACTGTGGCTGCGCAGTCCTTCTTAAGGTTCCTGAAATCATTGACTTTATTTCTTTCTTTTAAGGTGCTCACAACATGGCGCCTTTATTTCCTGGCTCCAAAGATCCCTGCTAAGGTACTCCTCTCAATATATGGTGGAAAAATGATAAAGGATTTGTCTCCTTTCCTATCATCATCTGACATTTTTACTCTGCAAACTGTGCTTGTGACAACAGGCAGAAACAACGTTCAATTTCTTGGAGATTAGAGCTTTGAGTTCTCATCCTGAGCACCAGGTACATTTCCTTTTTTTTCTTTTTGATTGATGTAAAGTCAAAAACGTTAATTTCTTTATAAAAAAATTGGCATGCCTTGATTGATAACTAAGGCCTAATTTATTTTGAATTAAAGAATTAGAAAAAAAAAAATCTATCAAGAGTTAAAGGGTGTGTACGTCTGACACATTTTGACATTTGACATGGGGGAGCTGTGAGCTGCAGGCATCCACACTTGGAAATTATAGCAACCAGGGAGACACTGGGTCCCATTTCCACAGTCTTTTTGTCTTAGGGGACCTGGGTATTAAAATAATCATGTATTTTGTAGTTCAAACACCAATTTGGCATGGATTAGGATCCCCTCTTTAAGAAAAACATGTCAGCTACTAAAAAAAAATCAAAATATTTAAAAGATAAATATATATGTATACACAGGATTATATTCTGTAGATACCCCTCAAGTTTAAAGACTGTATTTTGAGCATGAACAGCACATATTGTTGAGACTGGGGCAAACAGATATTGAGTATTTTTTAAGTGTATGACTGCTGTCTTGGATTTTCTCATGGCCAATGTGCTTTTCTGAAAGATGGGATCCTAAGGTACATCTGTGCCAAATTTGGTGCTTGTACCACGAAATGCAAAATTTGTCTGAAATATCAACCTAACCGGTTCTGCTATTTGACATGACTATGGATTTGAACAAACGACAGTCCAGTCTATCTGTCTGTCTGTCCATGACCTCATGTAACAACACCCTTTAAATTCCCACTCGGATCATCTTTCATTCTATTTTAAAAGCATTTCCAGTGGTATTTTGGTGATGGTTTTGCTGTTTTTAGGCAAGATAAAAAAGCTGTGTTGTTTTCTAGGACATATATCTGAAGATAGGCTTTAAACTTAAATTATTTTATATATGTTCTCCTTCATGATAAAAATACTGCAAGAACGTGTTAAAAACACCAAAAACTGCATTTTCATTGGAGTGGGTCTTTAAACACTGTTTTTATTAACAAACAGGAAAGCATGAGCTCTTCTGAGTCTTTTTAAAAAAATCCTGAACTGCTTTCAATTTTTCCATTATTATGAGACACTTGGCTGAGTCAGAAAACTTGTATTTCTAGGTATATCTATTTTTAAGAGTGTGCTGTGGTTCATAAACATCTGTTAAAGCTTTAGGTAAAAATGACCTCTTTACCACCAGAAGAATGCAGTGAGTTCAAACAAATCTCGATCATTCAATTGTGTGAAACGTGTTGAAGGTTTTTTCAATGTTTCACATAAAAAAAATCAATAGAAAGGATTTAAGTTCTGAAAGAATTTGGCAACAAAATGGACCAATTTCTCTGAGAGCTGCATAGGCTCACTAAGCCGAGGTCAGTGCATGGTTCAGAGAAGAGACAAGTGAACATTCATGTAATTCCAACATGCAGACCCCAAAGCTGCTTTTCTAAACGTCAAATAAGTGCATTTCTGTCACACTGATGCCCATCTGCTGCTTTTTTCACACAGTCTGATACATTTTGTCTCCAGGTTATCATCGACACAGACAAGTCCAGCCACTCTCTGAGGTTTGAGTCCCGTGATCACCTCAGCCACGTGGTCAGCCATATCAACTTTGCCCTGTCTCGAATATTCAACAACTCAATTTTTGCGTGAGTGTCCAGCCTTCACATTGTCAGAGCAAAGCTGGCCCACGTTTTACAAGTTGGCTGATAAACGGCGAATCCTGAGGATGACCTTTATTGGGGCGGTTATGAAAAGGTGCACGCTTTCTTACGGTGTTTGTGTTCCTTTTATGTTGGCAGCCCGTCCATATGTCACTCAGACAGTGACCTTTCAGAGGGCAGCAGGAAGTATTCACCCAGCTCCGAGACTTCGGTGGAGACTCAGAGAGCCTGTGGTAAAACAGACCTCATCGTCACGCATGTGCTGTCTGCTGCACTTTGCTTGGCCGGCTGGAAGAGAAGCTGGCGTGTCGGCTTTGCAAATGTTCTCCCAGATGTTCCGTTTAAAGCTGTCATCCAAACAAAAGATCGACCATTTCAAGGGATGCTTGCGTGTGAATTTGCCTCGATTTGTTTGTCATAAGCAGCTGCTCGGATCCTCTCTGACTCCTCTGTTCTCTTTTCCTCTTTTGTTTTTCTCTCCCGTCTGCGTCTCTCAGGAGGCTTCTCGGAGACCTATGCTGCTCTGTGCGACTATAATGGCATCAGCTGCAAGGAGGAAGTGCAGTGGGTAAGAGCTGTGGGACTGTGTCTGTGCCACTGTGAGTGCTTTTAGCGCTACACGCCGTACAGCACAAAGTGAGCAGTCGCGCCGCAGCAGACGGCCTCATGTGTGATTATGTTCCTAGGATGTGGACACCATTTATCATTCCCAGGACAATCGAGAGTTTAACCTTCTGGACTTCAGTCACCTGGAAAGCAGGTGATGACTGAGAAGTGGTCAAACATTTTTAGGTCCAGAAAACATCTCCTATTAATCTTATTTATTTATTTTTTTTACAGAGATTTGGCTGTGATTGTTGCATCAATGGCCTACAACACATGGTTCACCAAACTGTACTGCAAGGACCTTCGCCTGGTGAGCATAAACACCCCTGACTCAGCGCACTCAGGTTCTGATGAGTCAAACAACCCGTGGCAAGAGGGATCTGTTTTTTCTTAACAGGGGTCAGAGGTCACTGAGCAGGTCCTGCATACGATCAGCAAATCGTCCTGCCTGGAGGAGCTGACCCTGGAGAACGCAGGGCTAAAATCGTGCGTATGAAAACTTTTCTGAACTTCTTGCTATCTTAACCAGCGCTGTATGGAGGACTGGAAGAGAGTAATTGAAATGAGTAGAAACGCCATCAAATCATTAAATAAATGTCATTAATTATTTAAAATTGGAATTTAATAAATAAAATTGGAAACAATAAATGCATGTGTTATATATGTGTCATTAAAATATAAAAACCCATAGAAAGCACATTTAAATATTTAATGGCATTTTTAATTATTTCATTATCCAATGTGGGCTGGAAGAGACAAATTGAAATAAAGATTTTTAATATAAAAAGATTAAATAAATAGGTCATTCAATATTTAAATATATTATATTAAATAATTAAAAAGTTAAGTAATTAAAAGTTTTATTAAATCTATTTAGAATTTAATTTTAAATGATTTAAGAAGCATGTATGGATTGCATGATTTCATGAGACATTTCATGGTCCGGTTTGCAGCATTTCATTATGTTATCTGTCAAACTGTCCCATCAAACTCAGAGGGCGGGTGTGACTCCGATCATCTGTACGCCATTGCTCTCTTGCCTGGTTTGAATCTCATCATGGCGGCTTCAGTGATGGTGACATTTGTGATGCTTTTAAGCGACGTAGAGAGAATGTGAAAGCGGGACTGCTGATCTCATGAAACTCAGGAATGTATTCAAGTTTTTAAGGTTTTGTCTGACACCTCACACACAACGTAAACGTTGTTTTGGGAACACCACGGCGCCGGGTACTTCCACTAAGCGACTCTTCAGCAGTCCTGCGCCATGATGAGATTTAAACCAGGCCAACGAAATGGAGCAAAAATGATCTTAGTTAGAAACTTAGTTAAACTTGTGGGAAGCAATCATGTTGAATGCAGAGCTGTAGTCAATAAAGAGCATCCTGATAGGAATCTTTATTCTCCAGATGTGAAGGGAGATCTGCAGAGCTGCAGCGATGGCATATGAGGTGAACCGGTTGGACCAGTAGGCGTACTGCAGGGGGTCTAGTGTGTCTGGAATGCTGCTCTGAATGCGGGTCAGCACCACTCTCTCAAAGCCCTTCATAATGGCTGGAGTGAGTGCGACTGGTCTGTAGTCATTCAGACTAGTGCAGGAAGTGTAACTGAATCCGTCTTCAGAATAAATTGGAACATTTAAAATATAAAATAAAAATTGTATATAAAAAGTAAACTTTAAGTATACTGCCTCACTTTACTATAGACTAACTGTACTTGTAGCAAACTTAAATAGGCTACTCTTTGTTAATGAAAAACTAAAAATAATATTGAAAATATTTTGAAAAGATTCAGAACAGCAAACATGGTTCAAACTTTGGACCATGATCAAATATGGACTCCAGAAGAACCGGCGTGTCCTGCGGGCCAAATGGACAGCTTCAAAGAGGGACAGAGTTCTGTGGTCAGACAACAACATGTGAGTTTTACAGCAGCATGTAGTCGTCTCCACCTGCTGGAGTCCAGATTCTTCAACTCGAGAACATTTAGAACACTGATGACTGAAAGTATCAAAGACAACCAGAAACTCATCAGCAGCTGAGGAGCACATGTCAGCTTTTTCAGGTTTTCATCTGCTGTGTGTGTGTGTGTGTGTGTGTGTGGCTGCAGAGACTTTCCACAGAAGATGTCAGCAGCTCTGTCAGAGAACCCTTCCTCAGTCATCCACTCACTTAACCTGTCGCACAACTCTCTGGACAACCAAGGTATGTGCTCACGCTACGCTTGCCTCTCATTGCTGGAGCTGCTTTGATGTGATGACATGAAGGAACTTAAAGAGAGAAAGAAGGTCTTTGCTTTTAATGGTGCTTTCAGTTTAATGATCACAAGAAACAGACTTTTTCTAAGATGTCTGCTCACTGTAATTAAAAATTATCAAAAGAATATTTTCTTTGAATACATTTCCCCTGGTATCTTCTTATCATTTTTTAAAGCTCATCCCGCATCCCTTTTATTGCCTCTCTTGTGTTCAGGCGTGTCCAACTTGATCCAGCAGTTGTGTCGTCTCAGCAAAGGACTTCGTCTCCTCAACCTGTCAAAGACCTCACTCACCTCGAAAGGTTTGTCTCTTCCTTGCTGCTTCATCTCCGTCTGTAAACTTAAGAAGTGCTTCATCTCCAAGCAGCACAGTAACCCTGCAGGGCAAGGTAGAAGAGCAGGTTAGCTCATTCTCCAAAGCTGCAGATGATTTTTTTCCCAAAGAGCTTTGTCTCATGTTTTGCTCTGCCATTACTCCATATTGATGTGAGATGTCTCATGCTGCTCCATTTATTCATCTAACCCACAAAGAGCTAAACTACTGCTCTGAAATGTGCAACTTTCTGTAACATCTACTGATACCTGTTCCCAGATCTTGTATGAATTATGTAGGAACACAGAAATCTTTGAGAGTACTCCCAGTCTTTTAATATTGCAAGCTCTGGTGTTTCTAAATTTCTTTTTTTTTCCTATTTGCCATCTGCACCCCTGCTCTCTGCCTTCCTCTGTCTCTTTTATGTCAGGTCTGGTGTGTCTGTCTCAGGCTCTGTGCTCCAGCGATGAATATTCCAACTCCCTCCTGCACCTGGACTTGAGCAAAAACCCAGGGATCCTCTCAGGGGAGGACGCCTCGGTCAGACGGCACAATCCATCTGGAAACAAACACACAATTATTTAGAGAGATTTAGTTTTCCAGCCTAATGCCATCGCTCTGCTCTGCTGCCTGTCTGCCTGCAGAACTTGTATGTCTTCTTGTCTCAGCCCAACTGCCTGGTCCACTTGGATCTGTCAGGCACAGATTGCTGTGTAGACTCTGTGAGTATTAACAGTGGGATCCGGGTTGGTGTGTGACATTTCTGCCGTCTTCAGCTCAGATTAACTGTCTCCACCCTGTGTCCTGTGCAGCTATTTGGGGCTCTTCTGAGGGGGTGTTGCGCTGATCTTTCCTTTCTGAATCTTTCCAAAAATGCCTTCTCTCACAGGTTAGTCATATGTTTAAGATCACCTGAACCATAAAGGCTGCTACAGATCCAAATCCATGAAGATATGAATTGGTTCCATCATAAAGGACTCCTTTTCTTACTCCATCAGCCATCCATCCTTTTTTTTTTGTTGTTGTTGGTCATTCTGCTGTTCTCTTTTAGTGGGACATGACAAAAGATGTGCATTGGAGTCACTGGAACATTGTGTTTCCTGTGTGCCGTCCTGGTGTCTGCATAGATTAAGCTCATGAATGTTTATTTATCAATTGACCTCCTTTGCTCTTTGCTCTCCAGTTAAATTTGTGTTTCATTCTGCATGGGCTTCTCTTGGTGCATTTTCATCAGGCATGTTAACAATTCCAGTATGTGGTTGTGATCATCCCTTTCCCGGGCCTTCACCTCCATATTTCCTCTCTTTGATCCTTTTTTTTTATTGCTCTCACAGGAAATTGAAGGATACACTGCCGTTGTTTCGCCAGTTCTTCAGCTCAGCCTTCAGCCTCACTCACGTCAACCTTTCCTCTATGAAGCTGCCCCCTGATGTCTTGAGGTAGCTGCCCTGCCACCTTTGATTTTCCTTCTCTAATCTGCAGATCTTTTACTTATCTCAACTGTTTCAGTAAAAGCTGTAGGGAAGCACACAAAGATGCTCGTCTGTGTCTACATTCTCCAATATAATAGTAATTCAATTCAATTTTATTTATACAGCCCAATAGCATAACCAAAGCGGTCTCAATGAGCTTCTCACAGTTTTTTATGCAAAGAACATAAAGTCAGTCATAAAATTACAAACAATGGCTGATTGCTAAACTAAGCTAAACTGACTTACCTGCCCTTAGACCCTCCTTCTTGTTGAGGAAAAACTCATAAAAAAACCCTAACTTGAGGGAAAAAACAAGAAACCTCACGGATGCTGACATGAAGGAGGGATCCTCTCCCAGGACAAACAGGCGATGTGCTAGAACTGTTAAAGAAGAATTAGCTTATCTAACTCTACAACTGCATGTTTGAATAGTGTAGCAGATGGGCTTCATCCAGATGGAACTGTGGGACAGCTGGGGGTTGGAGACGAGCTATAGTAGGAAGGAAAGATTTGAGAAGTTCTGAACGGACAGAAGGAAAGGACTGAAAGACAAAAAGAGAGATTTGCTTTTGAAAAGTAGAAGACGATGATTCTTTGAAACATCAACAGACTACACCGTTCACAGATTATGATTATGATCAGTGAACATTGCTGTGAAAGTAAAGTTGTGCATGATGACAGTGTGAAACAAAATGAAAAAACATTTTCTGGTAATGAACATCAATAAGTAGCCTAAAAATAGGAAAAACACTAAAATCTTCAGAAGAAAATCACTAAAAAGTATCTGTCCATGCATCGAGTCATTTTTACTTAACAAAAAATGTTATCATTTCAAAAGCTAGAATCAAAGAATTCCACACAAGCATCCAAGAAGGGAAAAAAGACTAAAAACTAAATGTTAGAATTACTTCAAATCGAATGTTAAACAGCCCAGTGGGGCTGCACGGTGGCGCAGTGGTTAGCGCTCCTGCCTCACAGCAAGAAGGTTCCCGGTTCAAGTCCTGGCTGAGGGACCTTTCTGTGTGGAGTTTGCACGTTCTCCCCGTGCATGCGTGGGTTTTCTCCGGGTACTCCGGCTTCCTCCCACCGTCCTAAAATATGCTTCATAGATTAATTGGTTACTCTAAATTGTACCTAAGTGTGAATGTGAGTGTGCATGGGTGTGTGATTGTGGCCCCTGCGACAGACTGGCGACCAGTCCAGGGGTGTACCCTGCCTTCGCCCATGAGTAGCCGGGTTAGGCTCCGGCAACCCCGTGACCCCAAAAGGGATAAAGCAGATTGGAAAATGAATGAAACAGCCCAGTCATTAGCATTTTTGTTAGTTCTAAGCAAATAGTTTGTATTTTTTTAGTTTTATGTACCTAATTGTACAGTTTGATTACAGTGACAAAAAATAGTGTAATAAATAGAAATGACTCATTTTAGAACAAAATGTGAACAAAATGAGAATACCATCTCAGCACAAGTTGGCCCACCTAAAGAAATCCTCATAAAATCTAAAACCGGCACTTATTTTTAAAACATAAATTAACATTTTTGTTTTCAAAAGAATGACAATGAATGCATTTTATTGAATTTAAAATCCTTAAAATTGAACCGAGTTTTTTTTGAGTCAATCAAGTCCCTGTAAATCAAATTTTTCTATTGTGAGAGTGTGAAGCAAAATGATTTGAATTTATTTTAAAAATAATTTCCTTATGTCTACATACTAGCTCTCAATGAGGCAAAAACATTCTCATTTGATCATTTTGAGAAAAGATGGGAAAGGTGTATCAACCTCCACACAAACACATTAAACTGGTGTGAAACTACAACTGTGCAGAATTCTCAGAAGGGCTTTGTTAAGCTGCATATTTCTGTTTGACCATGGCTATGTTCGAGTCACTGTACCTTTAGAAAATGTGGATGTTTTATGAAGTTTCTAAAACGCCTTGAGAATCACTTTAAACCTTTATTTCTGAGCAAAATAGGAAGAATCTAAGTATTATCATAAGCATCTTTCTTACGGTTTAAACCTGTGGTGGCCCTGACGTGCAAACCAAACCAAGAAATCACCTAATGCAAAAACACATTTTGATTTGAATTTTCCAAAATAGCAACATTTTTCTTTCTTTTTTTTGGAATTTCAAAAAATAAACTTTTTTTTTTTAATTGTTTGTTTTACCTTTTTATGGTCATTCTTTAATATGTTTTTGCAGTGAGTGATTTGTTGGACGGATTTGCACTTCAAGGACTCAACCAAAACCTATAGTCCAATTTTTGCTCTAACTTAACACGTTTAATATAAGATGTAAAAACCTTTTTAAAAAGCCAGTTTTCCACTTATAATAGCATGTAAATCAGCCAAAAAGACCAGTGAAAAGTTTTCTATTTTCATAAATAAATGAGGATTTTGCCTCTGCTTTGCTCTGATTTGAACCAGTTTGCTCAGATTTAAAATTCATATTGAATCGCTCTCAAACTAAGACTCCTTGCTGGGAGTTTTAATGCAAAGTCAGCCGCTTTGTGAGAGGATTCTTAAAAGCATGAATACGGCCGTAGGCCCTTAGTTCTCCTTCTCTTGTCTGCATCAATCACAGCTCCTCTTGCTGCTCCCACAGGGCTCTTCTGACAGGGCTGACCTCCAATCCTCATATCAACGATCTTCATCTGGACCTCAGCAGCTGTGAGGTAAGAACTTCTGCTGCATCCAAACAGGGGGCAGAACTGGAGCAGAAATCTTGTTCTGCAGCTTTCAGTGACCTGTTATGTGTGGCAGAGGCTTTTTCTTCAGGAAGAGTCTGTGAAAGCAAAAAGCAGATTACAGTAGTCACCTTCAAATATTTCAGTCAAACTCTATGCATGATTGGACTTTTGGTAAAAAGCAAATGATAAATATTTCTCCCATTTACATTAACTGAGATTCTCCTTTATTTAGGATCCAATTTCACTGAAATACAGAAAAACTCTAAAAAGTGTTACTTCAAATCCTCAAAATCCATGTTGAAATATTTAAAGACCCACTCCGATGAAAATGGTGGCTTTGGTATTTTAACATGCATATTTGTGATGATGGAGGACATATATGAAGAAAATCAAGCTCAAAATTCCTCTTTTATTTCTTTATTTAAATCATTGGAAATTAGCAGACAAAACATGTCATTGGAAAAAGCTAGTAGCTGTGACGTCAGTGCTACAATCCGCAGCCCACAAGCTCTGCTCCGTTCAGATGCATCCATTTGTAGACAAAAAGATCCATGAATGTCTTTGTTTTCTCCATCTGAGCTGGAATCTGGATCAAAGCTGTACAGCTAGAAAGCTTCAATATTGCTCACCATGTTTGTTGAATCCGTAATGTTAGGTTGGGGGTGTGAACTAGAGGAAGAGAGTGTAAACCAGGGGTGTCAAACTCCATGCCTGGTGGGCCAGTGTCCATGTTTTCCAACCAATCTGCCATTGAAGCTCCTTATTGGCTAAGCACACCTGATCCAGGTAATCAGCAGCGGCCTTGGGGGACCTGAGTTTGACATGTGTGGTGGAAAAAGATGGATGACGGGATGCGGGGATGGGTTTTCTCTGCACTAACCGTCCCGCCCACAACTCAAAGGTGAATTTTGAATGAACTCCTGCTGTTCTGCAGAAACTATGTTCCAGAAAACCACACATTTTTTTTTTATTTTAGCTAAAAACAGCATAATCATTATTAAATGACCACTGGGAATGTTTCGAAAATAGATCAAAATATGATGGGAGTGAGACATTCACAAAGGGTTCTGCAGAGGCTTTTTACCTGCAGATCACAAGGACAGCTCTCCACTCAGCTTGAGGAAGTGTCTAAAGAATTGCCCCCCTGCAGGAAATCTGAACACTTTACCAGAGGCTGAGGATAAAAATGACAATGCTCCACTTCTGTCCATTTTTCTTCAGCTAAGATCTGCGGGGGCTTCTGTAATCCAGGAACTCCTCCCCAGAGTCTCATCCATCGCCACGCTGGACATCTCAGACAACGGTACCAGGACACGCTGCAACACACGCTGACCTTGACGTGATGAGCAGGCCTCACTGTTAAACGGGCCGTGTGTGTTTGTTTGCAGGTTTGGATGCAGACTTGCTCACTCTACTGCCTTCCCTCTCCAGACACCCCTCACTGAAACACCTCCACATGGGCCGAAACTTCAACATAAAAAACAGGTGCTGCCTGCTCTCCGTGTGATTCCACGCTGCATTTCTATTTGTATGAGTTTCCTTGAACACAAGCGTGCATATGCTCCATATGGCTGCTAGAATAAACACATCTGTGGCTCCTTTCCTTTTTTCCGACTGCTTGAGTGGAATGCTTGCAAGCAGATAAAGCCTTTTGTGGCAGCTCACACTGCCGCGTCTCCGTGTTTGCTCAGCAGGGTTCTGGATGACGTGTTGCAGAAGCTTGTTCAACTTATACAGGAGGAGGAATGTGTAAGTTAAGACACGGAAAGATGCACTTTCAGAAGAAAACACAAATGATTACGCTGTAAACTAACGTAACCCTGCAAAGCGCTCAACAACATCCATCCATCCATTTTCTTAACTTGTTTTATCCCTTGCGTGGTTGCGGTGCTGCTGGAGCCTAACCCAGCTGCTGTTGGGCGAGGGCGGGGGACATGCTGGAAGCATGGAAGCAACCATTTTTAAATGAGTAGTGAAAAGCCCTTCTACTGCCCCTGCTGGAAGGATGATGAACTACATGACAGAAACATAATAAAGTATACACAATGCTTTTTGTTTGTTCATTTTAGGAGGCAGGAATTAACAGCAGACAAAAAAAAATTTAAAATTAAAACATGAAAATAAAAAACTAGAAAAAAATTCCATAAAAAAGCAGGGCCACATTTTATCTGTGTTCTCAAGGGTTAAGGAAGTTCTGATCGTGCTAATGAGTCTCAAAAATGCTCGTATCAAAAATGATACAAATATATAAGATTAAAATGAGATAAACTCGGAAAATATTTAATTAATAAAGGATAAGTGAGGGGAAAAGTGAGAGCTATCTTCTTGCATTAAAAAAAAAACAAACCACAGCACTGGACACATCATTATTTGATGATGTTTTACTTAGATGTGTCTATATGATGAATTATTTCTTCTCCTCTGTCAACATACTTGGCATCATTTCTACATCACTACTCACATGTGTTGTGAATAATTCATGAATGCAGCTTGTAAAGTCATGTTGGCGAGCTCCACATCAGTATGCAGTAAATTCCACTCCTCTTCTTCATCCCGGGGTCTTCTGTCAGTTTTTTCTTAAAAAGCCATTTTCCCGCCGTCTGCTCCAGGCGCTGCAGTCGCTGTCCCTGTCTGACTCACGTCTGCGCTCCCGGGGCACTGTGCTGGTCAATGCCTTAGGCAGCAACACCTGCCTGAGAAAGGTTGACCTGAGCGGGAACAGCATGGACGACATCGGAGCCAAGATGCTCAGCAAAGCCCTGCAGATCAACACCACTCTCAGGTGAAGAAAATGTGGGGAAAAAAAGTTTTTCTTTTTCTGATGCTTTTTCCATAACTGCTTGTGGATGCCCTGCAGGAGTGTGACATGGGATCGGAACAACACTTCTGCAGCAGGGTTCCTGGATGTTGCACGAGCTCTTCAACAGTAAGAAGATAATGACATGGTCTGTTCTGTGTAAGCGGATGTTTTTCAGTAAATGATGAGTTCCCTCATTTGCCTTCAGTAAGTGTAGACGTTTGACGTCACTGAAATTCTGAACTTCAGGGGAACAAATTGTTTCTTTGATTTTTTATCCTTAACAGTCCAGACATCCCTTGAGGCTGGGATGACATGGTTGAACAGATTAATGTGCTACCAGTTGCAGGAGATTAATATTTTGGGATTTTCTCTGTCCGGTGGGGGTTTTAACCTTTGCTAACCATTGAATCTGTAACCCACTTCGCTTTCTCTTTTTAGTTCAGCATGTTGTCCTTGGGTAAACCAGCCTCTCTTTTGCCCTCTCCTCTCTTAGTAATTTCACCTTGCAGTACATGCCTCTGCCTCTCAGCGACATCAGCCAGGCTTACCGCAGCGCACCTGAGAGGACCGAGCTGGCTCTCACCAAGGTGAGCAGCAACACGACAATGTCAAGAAAGTTTACCCAGAATCCCCTCATTTAAACACACACAAAGCTTAGACTTGAATACATTTCAACCAATGATTTATTTCTGTTTTTTGTAAAAGATGGTGACACTCCTTACAGTGCATCAACATGGCAGCACGGCTCTCATATGAAGCAAGACAGTAAACAAATTCCGCTTGACTAATGCAGTTCTGAACAGAGTGCTGAAATATTTTGGCTTGATGTCATTTGATCTTTTCTGAGGTCACAGTAATCTGAAGAAGGTAAGAGTGTTTTATGCAAACACTCCTAAAGTGCTGCTTTAATTTAGCTGCAAGCAGCATCCATGAAGAGCCTATTGAAGCCAGCTGCCCCTCCTCCTGCACGCATCGCAAGCCTGGGAGCTTTTCAGCTGCTCGTGCACTTCTTCGTCAGAAGAAATGAACATTTAAAGCACTTTTACACTGTGCTGTCTGATCACGTTCAGTATGTTTCATTGTTGTTATCTCGTCATTAAGGGAAGTCAAATTTTTTCCTCATTTACAGTGGGGGTTACGTTCTACTAAAAACCTGCAAAGCAGGATTACAGATGTTTTAAGGCTGTACAACTCCTCACTACACACTTTTCTCAGACAGACATGAACGTTTTCACACTTTTGTTTAAACTCTACAAGTTCAAACTTTCATAGACACACAAGTCCAGGTTTATAGAATGAAAACAAAGATTTGATTGTAATTGAAGATTTATGGATCTATCTATCTGCATGTATCTATACAGGAAACATGGCACGGATGAGATTGATTGACAAGGTCTCCAGCCAGTCAGGATGCAGAACACAATGAGTTTTAAAAACATAAAGCAAACAAAATTACAAGTTAAAATCAGTGAGAAAGTGAGATTGTGAAAGGTGAACTGCAGCTGTTTGCTATTGTGAGAGTTGTTAAAAGCAGCTACAGAAAACACCATGTATATATGACTGTATCATATGCAGAGGATGCTTAAAGAGAGTTTTGTTTGAGAGGTGGAGCTCTTCTGTCTGCAGCATCCAGCCCAGTTTTCAAAATGTTCAACACTTCTTCCTACTCGGCTTTTTAAAAAAACAAGTTGCTTATAAAAAAAATAGAAAGTTTGTTTGTTTTCATTTGATGGGCATCAGAGCTTATCTGAACTCTGGTTTTACCTGAAAATGAGGATTCCTGTTTACTTTTAAGCGAACTCTGATGTGATTCACTGCAGAATGAATTCCGATGGACTATTCTACAGATCAAGAAGTGAAACAAAACTAAACAGTTATTGTCCATACTTGTTAGTAAAGAAAAAACTCCTCAGTGTGAATCCTTTCATTCATCTTCAGAACCTGCTGAATCTCTTTCAGGGGAACAGGGTTGCTGGAGTCAACCCAGCTACTGTTGGGTGAAGGTGGGGTACACCCTGATAAACCTGAGTCTGTTGCATAGCTGCACACTAACACACATCTAGTGAAATTAAAGATACAGTCATGTTTTTGGACTGTGTGAGGACGCACACGTGCACAAGTAGAACATGCAAACTCAACAAAACCTGCCAACTAAGTCCCAGGTAGAATTTGAACCCCAGCCTTCTTGCTGTAGGATGAGAGTGCTAACCGCTACACCACCATGCAGTCCAGTGTGAATCCAAAGACGTGCAGATTAAAAAAGGTTTTAAATATTTCTGAGCAGTAAATATGGTGTGGAAGAAGGTGGAAGCATTCACCAAGATATAATGAGCAGGGTTCTAGAAACACTCGTTTGCAGTTTGTCTTGGTGCCTTTTTTCTTTTTTAGAGCATATTTCAGGGCAACAGTGCCCCCCAACAACTGTTGTTTTAGACAGTTTGGGTCACTCATTGTGAATGCAAAGCAAACCAAAAGAAAGTTTCACAGTTTTTTGGCACTTGCCACCTAAATATAATAATTACCTCTGATTGGATTTGATTTCTTTATACATAAAAGTACATTCTTGTACAACAAAGATAATCAAAAGATGGAAAATAAAACAGTCACACACCAATAGAACTTTACAGGAAAAAATATTCAAAAGTCAACAATTTAATTGCCAACATCAAATAGTTATTGTTAAGTTTAACTTAGTAAACAATAGTTTGCTTTCACTGACGGAATTGGGGCTATGACATTAGTGCTTTCAGGAATGCTATGATCTTACAAAGGAGATGACCAACAATGTGGATGAAGACTTTAAAATCAGGTTCTTCATCCATATAAACCTTGAATTGCTATCAAAAAAACCTCATCATCTTTTTCCCCTTCATCTGGTTTGTGGCCACACAGATCCAGCGGGCTCTGGTGAGGAACAACCAAACCCAGCGCTTCTCTCAGAAACAGGCTCTGCGGCTGCACCAAGGCTTGGTCACCAGCACAGCTGAACAGGTAGAGCTCATCCTCTATGTCTTTGTCAGCGTTTCCTGAGTGCCTGTCCCTCCAAGGTTTGCCTGCTTGTTTCCAAGGTGATGGAGCGTCTCAGCGTGCGCGTCCAGCAGCAGGTGTGTTTGTTGCGAGGCATCGGAGAGAAGGAAGAGATTCAGGCTGCAAAACAAGTCCTGAAAGAGGCCAAGAACTCTCGTGCTGTGAGTGTGGTGAAGCGTTCCACTTTTTCATTTTCTCTTATTAGAATCCATCAGAACCAGTTCAATCTGTCTTCTCCACCTAGCTGTACCCCTCACTGTGTGAGTTGGCTCATGTTCTGTCCGTGGACGGTCCAGTGCGGCAGAGGCTGGACTCTCTGGCCGGTGAACTCGCCAGAGCCGCTGATAAGGAGCTGCAGGTACAGCCACCAGTCCAAAAGTGATGTGCCTCAGCTGACATAGTTGCTGATAACCGGCGTCTGTTGCAGGTGATCGTGGACTCAATGGTGTCCCTCTGTCACGAGCTCTGTCCGTTATCTTCTTCTGCAGCAGAGAGATTAACTCCCCCACTCTCATCCGTCTCTGAGCGCGTGTCCATTCCTCGATCTGCAATCCGCACCGCCCTCATGGAGAGGGCGGCGCAGGACGTTCACCGAGCTCTGGAGTAAGACGGGAATGAAAGAACGAATTTGATAAATACGACATTGATTTGCTCTCACTTCCACTAATGTTCTTCATTTATTACCCCCCACCACCCCACCCATTTCTTAGAGAAGTAAAGCTGTCTGTGGTTTCCTATCTCACCAACTCCATTGTGGACCAAATCCTGCAGGAGCTCTACACCACTCATAAGACTCTGGTAAACCACCAGCATCTTACTGTGAATGAAGTGTGGTTGCAGATTGAGAGAGAAGCGGGTTTCAAAGAGCGTGCCGTGTGTCAGAGCCGGCAGGTGTCTCATCTCAAATGCTGGGAGGAGGGAACAGCTTGGAGGTTTAACAGACACAGAGACTCTCTGGACATCACGGACGAGGAGCTGGGCACCAGCATCGTGAGTGTACACACACACTGAATGGCATTCTGGTGTCTCAAAATAATAATAAACCTAATCTTTCAAAACCACCATTAACCCACTCTCTCTGAGTAACACTGGTTGAAGTTTTGGCTAAAGATGTCTTTTGGGCCGGTGAATCGATCATTCAAAATAAACCAATGTCAACAATGAATTGGATCATCAACCACAAATTGCTATTAAACTTGTTAAAATAAATTGTTTCATCCCTAGTATTCATCCATAAATACAGCAGAAAGTAGAATTGTTTTCCTCTGCTTTGCCTGTTTTAACTTACTTTATTTTAAACCTAAATAAAGATTTTCCACATTTTTTTGGAAAATAATGTTTGTTTTCTGTTTTGCATGATTCGACTTCTTTCCTCTGAAATGACTGGTTTATCTGAATACGATTACATTCCCTCCTGGTTGTTTGGACTGGTTATCAAACTGAAGCATCACAACTAATCAGAGTGAGTGGTTGAATCTTGACAGAGCTGGAGAACATGAGGGCTTCTCCCTCTGGGCTCCTGTAGTAAAACATTGTTCTGACTTTTCTGACAAGAGCTCTACAGTTAAAGGTCAACAGGTTGTGAGGCTCCAGCCCCTCCACCAGAAACACTTAAGCAACGCTTCATTTGATGATGTATTGTCAGTTCTGCTGTGTTGTGACCTTTAGAGGTTTGCACTGATTGGACTGATTGAATCACAACACCTGATGTCAATAACTGAAAACTTAAAAAAACTCAGGACACCGAGTGGATTGTTATTTTATTTGTAAAAATTGTCAACGTGAAAGTGTTTGATCTGCTTTGAAATAATAGATTTTAGTAAAGTTTGTAAAACTGACTTTGCTCAACATCATATGATTTAGACAAAAAAACATGTCAACTTTTTTGCCTAACTGCATTTTTTTGCAGTTGTTAACATTAAACTTCATGTTTTTTGACATTTCACATAATTTGTTCAGATGTTGAACTGTTGCTGCCATTAACTAAGGCCTTTACAGGGCAATACTGCAAGGGAAAAAAATGTTGACCAGTTGGTGGACTACGGGCATGCTGCAAGCAACAATTAAGGCGATAGCATCACTTGTACGGCATAAGTTCATGTAACTGACATTATCCTTACAATTACATTTACCACACACACAAAAGTGGTACGTTCCATTTTCATGACGTCCCTTAAGGTGGCCGCACGAACCTCAAGCGAACTGCTAGACTCTGCCACCGTTAAGATGCGGCCGCTCCTCTCCACAAACCTCCACCGGCCCAGACAACCACATCACCCAAAAGGGGGGATGTGATTTTCCCAAAGTTTACAGATTTTTCATCCACTTTTTTCTCCTTGTATTATTTCATTCTGCTTCGAATGTTGTATAAATTGATTTTGTTGGTAAAAAAGCTGGCTTTGGTTCACCTCCAAACATGTCTCCCGTTTCATGTTAAATCAGCAAAAGCATATTTTCTGTGACTCCATTCACACATTTTCCCTGAAACTCCTATCTGTGTTTTTTAAAATAAAATAATAACAAGAATGGAAAGCCGACTGGAATGATGAAATGTAGAATATGTTAAACGTCTAAAGCATATTTGAAATGAGCTAATTGAAATAAATCTGTCACTGATGAGCTCCTATTTAAACACAGAAACTGGGATTATTTATTTTCTTTAAAAGTTTAAATCTATAATTTTTTCCTGAAAAAAATGGAAGAAAATCTTTTACTGTTTTACCAACAAAGCAGGACAGCTGATGAGTTTATGACATGAAGCTGAAAAGAAGAAAAGCAAACTGAGCAGACAAAAGCAGTTTTTCTGTTGGTTAAAGAGAACAAAAATCCCTGCCTAAAAATGTTAAAATCTTCTGAAACGTCCTCACAACAGCTAAGAAGCTAATTAGAGGCTCAGATGTTGTAAAATGTTTTCTTAACTCAAAATGTATTACAATTCTATGACTTTTTTTAGACATTTATGGCATCTAATTCCAACCCAGTGTTTACAGTCAAAGCTTAATTATCCATACAGATGCAGATTATTGGACTTATTTTGTCAGGAACTTCCTTTAAAGACTGTAATTATTCATGGAAAAATGTGCTTAATAATCTCTTACTTCAAATATAATCACAGAGACTAGTTTTAAATTCTATCGTAGACTTTTTTATACTCCTCCCAGGCTTACAAGAGCATGTTTACATCATGTTAAAGACCTCTTAGAGCTTCTAGTGTCACCGAGGTGAACTGTGATGAAGAACAACCAAACTCAAGGCTTACAGATCTGTGTAAAACGCTCTGTAAGCACTGGCTGATGACTCAAATCTAATTCTAAGCATTACTTTGGAGCAATGATGCATCATAACTTTCTTGTTTACAACTAAAAATGTCATTTTTTACTGTTTTCCTAAATACTTTCAGCTCACTTTTACATTTCAGTAAATCACAGCTTTTTTACTCAGTTACAATCACACTTCTCTCTATTCTTCAAAGAAGGAAAAACCAAGCCTGAAGAAGTGTGTTTTTGGTGAACGTGCAGCAGGAAGATGCTCTTAATATTTCAAAACCAGCAGATCAGACGCCTGATGTTTTTCATCTCTCTGTTCAGTCATGCTCCTCTGAACATCAAAGAACATCAGAAACATTTGAAGAGTCATAATCATATTATTGAAATAGTGCATTTAAAAATAACTGATCAATTAGTTTTCTAAAATAACTTCATGTGCTAATACAGTCCCCCCCAAAAAACAAATGTGTAGCTTCAGCAGCTTCAGGCTTCAATTAAAACTGACATGAGATCTCCTACAGCTCATCCATCCTGCTGCAAATGTATAACATGGACATCATTGTAGTTTATTTAACATTAACCAGTCAACGCTGGTTTTCTGGTTTGGAAGTACATTGTCTGGCTTTGGATCTGGGCTTTGATAATGGGAGGGACTATTTCTTGATCTTTTCCAACCTTTGTTTGGCTTACTGCAGGATCATTGTCCGGTTCCATGACCCAGTTTCAGCTAAGCTTCAGCTGTCAGACAGATGGCCCCACATTTGACTGCAGAACTCTGGAAACAAAGGAGTTCATGATCAGCAGCTATCCATGAACAACCTCTGGTACCACTTTCCATGCACTTATTCCACTAGGCAAGGACACATCGATTAGATATCTAAATCATGCCTTTTTCAAAGAAATAGAAATATGCATTATGCAATCAGTTCATACAGGTATATTGCATATTGATGTTTAGATCTCTAGAAGACAACTTTCCCACAGCTAATTGCATTGGGGTCCCATCATGCCTTATGCTTTGTAAACAAGTAATGTGGGTAGTTTCTTCCCACCAGACACATGGTGTCTATTTGTCATCTAATGGTCTAATATATATGTATTGTATTTTGTTTCTCTATTAGATGTTCTATTAGATGTCTGTCAGATGTGTTCTGCATATAAAGGTTT
>BSAI01000018.1:1205237-1242772 GCA_036245035.1 Adrianichthys oophorus
ACTGCATTAGAATGTATAAATGCATATTTTGTGTAGGATGCAGTTTGTGTGTTTTATTACCTTCATAACATTTAAAAATGAAAGCCACAGAGCAGATGTCACTTCAAAGTGTGTGTCTGTGTGCAGCCCTGTAGTGAAAATGGAGGAATAAGCCCTTTGGATGATGGACTCCCTGATTTCTACACGAAAAGAGTTCTGCCTGACAGGTGACATCTGCCTCCCTCTCTCCACCTTCATCATTTGCTCTGACACTTTTATGACCGAGCTCCTCCCCGTGTTAGGATCATTTGGCAGAGCCTTGAAAATCAACAACCAGAGCTTCTGGTTGTCAGATGTCTGTCACTGCATCATAGAGCTTTTCAGATCTGACAGATGATGAATTGTTTTCTAGATGAATGAACTCCAGTGTAGGAAATACTTTAAAATGTTTGGGTTTTCTTTGGGAAAACTTCTTGGATAGCCAGCAAGGGTTTAAGACAACTTCAAACCAGCATTTGAAACACGCAAGTGTATCATAAATAACCTATTCTCTCATCAAGTAAATGGTTTTTATATTTAAAGTATACCAAAAAGGGTTATTTATTACAAGCTAAGAAAGAAACACAACAAAAAGGGACATTTTGAACAAAGAAAACATTAGTCTGTGAAAACCCATTTATTTGGGTCATTTCTTACATTTTCTAAGTTGTGAAGTGTGTTTTCTGTTGCTTAAATGTGATTCAGTGCAAATATTTTCACATCCTAATACCCCTGAGATGATAGTCGTTTCCTGATTGCTCCTGCTCACTCAAAAGAATTTGATCAGTTTCTATGATGAGAAGCTGACACCTCAACACCAATTTCACAATCACTGCATTTGCTCAGTGTGTGTTTTCATCATCATTTTCATGCTCTTTTAATGTTTTAAAAGTATGTTTTCTGTCTGCTTCTTCTAGTTTATTCTATTTGCTTTAAATGACTAACCCTTGTTGAGACCCCAGTGTTTTGTTAGCTGTTACCAGCTTTAAGTCAGTAACCCTTGTGAGGCACATTTTCAGTTCTATGGACCAAGCTTCTGCAGCCTGTTGGAGAAAAACTAAATTAAAGCCCCATTAGTTTTCACACTTTGCCCCCTCCTCTGGGGGGCATGGGAGCTGCAGACACAGCTATAATGAGGAGCCGTTTGGTGTTTTAACCCCCCCCCAGTCCAGCCCCTTAACACTGAGTTCTGAGCAGGGATGCATTGGGTATCATTTTTAGTCTTTAGTATGGCTTGGCCTTGGATTTGAGCTCACAACCTAAGTGATCTCAGGGAGTACACTCTAGGATAAGGCCACTGAGCTGGTACCTGGGTCTGCAGAAAGACTTTTAAGAGCAGATTAATATCCAAATCATGCTTTTATTTTTTTTTATTCTTTTTTTTTTTTGATTTGCAGGTTATTTATTTTACCTTATGTTAGGTTGAGTAACTCATGCAACCTCGTTCAAAAAGGTTGTCTGCGCCGAGCCTTTTCTTACCTGTTTTATACCATTAACTTAAGGGGATTGGTACGTTTTTATTGTTTTATTTGTTTTTATTGAATAGGTATTTCAATTATTTTTATTTATTTATTCAGTTATTGACAAGAACTTAGCATTGACTTACATGTCATGGTATAAAAGCTGTTTCATAAACAAATATTTGAAACAAATCCCCTTTATGATGAGCTTTCAAACTCACAACTTTATCATAAAAACAATTTCACAAACATTTTTTCATAAGATGGAGATTTTGATGACTTGCATCACATCTCTGTCAATGAATGAATGTAATAGGATGAACATTCACAATTTTTTCTACTTTCACATATTTAGCTAATAATAATCTGAATATTGCTCATACTGTTTAAAATTCACTGGTCATTGTTGAAACAACAGTCACTAGTAAGCCTATTGGGGTTTGAGCTATATTGTTTAAAAGGTGAAAGTTTAACACACAATACAGATGTTAGATTATCTGTGCTGGATCTGAGGAAGTCCAAACATAACAAACTGTAGGACCGTTTTGGTGTTTAGAAATTCTTAATTAGAATAAATACAAATGTGTGTAGTTTTATCAAGTGTTTGCAACATAAGTTTTCCTCATAAATGTAGAAATTAGAGATGCTCTAATGGTTAAAGTACTGAAAACTGTAACTGTGGTGAAGTCAATCACTAAGTAAAATTACTTTATAAATCAAATAATTGTGATATTAATAAAGTTAGTAAAGTTGTCTGAAACAAGTAATTTTTCCTGACTTAGGTTTTAGTTTTTGCAGTGTCAGTGTTTTTCTTGTTCTCTGTAACTCGGAGTTGTTGTAAGTAAAAAGCAGGCTATGGCTTTATCCCTGCACGCAGAGATGCAGCCCAGCAGAGCTCAGCCGGCAGCGGCAGCGCAAACAGAGGCACAGATGGCTGTGATGAATGCAGACACGTCCCAGCCAAAGAGACTCATGTGTGAACGCGCCAGAACTGGACACCTTTTTTGTGACATTCGACTTCTCTCAACTCTTTCAGTCAGCTCTCGTCTCTGCACAAAGCCCACTCTCTGAGGAGGAAGAAGAGGAGGAACATGCTGGCCATCTTCGGCTTCCGCAACAACCGCAACCAAACTCTGTCCAGTCAGGGCCCTGAGTCGGAAGCAGAGCTCCTAGGAGATGGGTGTCACACCGTTGCCACGGCTCCCACAGGGTTGGTGCATCATAAGAACTCACACATACTGAAACATGTGACCTTAACATAGTAAGATGTGCCTAAAATATTAAGAAAAGAGCAGATTCTGCCCTCCATCGCCACACATTAAGGATCGATCCTTCAACCGAGGCTCATGAGTGCATGGCGAGTGGCGCTCTGAATCTCATTGTTGTCTTTGTAGAAATGAGAGACATCTCTCTGATGCAAGCGCAGGCTGACATCAGTGTGTATTCAGGTGTGGCTGACAGCTGGCTGCTTCCTTTGCTCCGTGCTGGACCCAAAACTCAACGATTAAAAATAAACACAAATTAGGACTTCAACAAGTACCATTTCGAATAGAAAAGTGATCCATCTCTTAAAGCTTAAGCACATGATGTATTGTAGGACAGCCCTGGAGAATGTCTACACCCTTCTCCAGCCTCCACGCCCTGCTGCCAGAGTCGGATCTCCCATCAAGGGGTCTGATGGGAAAACGAACGACTATCAGGGGAAAAGTAGTCTTGTTGTGAGTCCACCACCTGTGCCAAGCATCCCTCATCCAGGAAAACATCCCTTCTATTCTCCCAGAGAGGTAATCCCACTGTAATAGCTATTAGTGCAAACCCCCCTGAAAAGTGTGAAGGTTTTTGTCTGAATTCTGTTTTGTCTTTGGCAGATTTTGGAAGTTGACGCTGTGTTTGAACAACCGGTGGAGATGGACAAGTACTGGGCTGACGACAAACAGAGGGCAACAGAGGTGCTGCAGGCGGACAAGGAGTGGTTGATGGAAGCCCGACCCGGTGAGGACAATCAGTGGTTTGACGAGAGAATGAAAGACAGAACTTTTGGAGAGTTCAGGATAACAGACAGACAAGCTGAGAAGTACTGGACTGAGAGCAGACACATGGAGAAACAGTGGACAGTGGACAGACACACCCAGAGACAGATTGATAGGAAAATGGAGAGACAGTGGATGGGTGGCAGACAGATGGAGAGGTCGTGGTCGGAGAGCAAACAGATGGACGCACAAGTGGACAGTCAATGGATGGAGAGCAGACAGCTGAGCAGAAAGACAGACAGACCAGTCAAGCCGCTTCATTTGGGCCAAAAGCCGTTGCCTCCGTATCCGTCGGACAGGACGCCCTCGCCAAAGCAGGAGGGCGATCCTCCGAAGAAAGAGGTGGCGGCTATAGACTGGTCCCCACAGAACACAGACGGACACAAAAGCGCGAGTCCTGATGCGGGTGGAGGTCCAGCTGAAGGATGGAGGAGCAGTACAGGAGGAGGTGTTAGTCGTGTCTGTGCCTCCAAACCGGAACCCCCGCCACAAAGCAGCAAACCTAACCTGTCCAAGCTGAGGCAGAGGCATCGACGAGAGAGTTCAGACGCTCTTCCAGGTACGACAGATTCCTGCAGAGCCTGTCACTGCAACGATTCAGACTCAGACCTGGATGACAATGTCATCTTTTTTTGTTTGTTGTTTGGCTCAGAGGAGGACGGTGATGAGGGGACGGGTTGTGAAAGAGTTGAGAGGAAAGAAAAAGAAAAACAGCAAGGTTCTGAAGGTCCCCCCCTTTCAGCACCTGAAAAGGTACATTTAAACCAAAATACATTTTATTTACATTAACTGATACCTGTTTTGCTGTAGGAAATAATCAAAGTTCTTTAAAGTCCCACTCCAATCATCTTTGATCTATTGTAAAAGTGTTACGGTGGTCTGTTCATTATGATTATGCAGTTTTTAGCAAAACATTTTTAAAATCAGTCATTTTCTAGGACATTGTTTCTGCAGAGCCGAAGGAGTTAATCAGAAATTCACCTCTGAGCTGTGAGCAGGACTGTTGGTGCAGAGTAAGCCAGCACTAATTTCCCATCATCCCTTTGTTTACACTCTCTCCCGTTAGCTTACAGCCCCTCACAACCTAACATTAGCAGTGCATCGAAATGGCGAGCAATACAGGAGCTATCCAGTCGTACAGTTTTGAGTCAGATTCCGGCTCAGACGAGGAAAACGAAGACGTACATGGATCTATTGTCTGCAAGTGGAAACGATGTACCATCATGAGAAAAATGCTACAAGAACATGTTAAAAATACTAAAAACACCATATTCATCGGAGTGGGTCTTTAAAACAACATATTAACAATATATTAACGAGGCCTGAATGCAATTTTAAAAATCCCTCTTTTAACAATCCTTCTCTGTGCATTCAGTCTTGATAAATTCCTCCTTTTTTTATTTTCCAGTACCCTTCTCAGCCCAAAAGCTCCTCGCATTTCATTTTTCCAAAGGAGTCAGAGTGGGACCTGCCCCCCCCCTCCTGTTCCACCTCCCGTCAACAAACATGCGCTGCCGGACAGAACTGCAAGCCAAGGTTCTGCACCCAAATACCGGTTCCTGATTCAAAAAATGTCAATGCAGAGACATGAGACAATGTCGTGAAAAGTTTATTTTTAAATCAATATCTGATGCTTAGAGAGATAAAGAGGGGAAAAAGCAGAACATTGTCCATGCAGAAGTGTGGAAAAAAGCATTTCCTGAAGGTCTTTCCTGCTTCGTCGTAGGTGATGAAGGGCTGAGGCCTCAGGCTCCGGTGAAACCTCAGAGGAACAGGAAGGCGATGTCCTGCGATGCAGGTATGATCATGTTTTTATATCCTTCTTTTCTAAAGAGTTAGAGAACTACTTTATATTCAAATAAAAAATGAAATGAAGCATTTCTAAAACATTTGAACTTGTATCTTAATTAAAAGTAAAAAAAGGAAAAAAGAATGTTGATTTTAAAACCAGCTTTCACTTAAAATGTGTCTAAATCTATTTGCTGCTGGGATTAGAGCATCTGGTCTATATTTTTGCATTGAGTACAGGAAGTGTCAGATTTTTGAGCTTTAAATGTTTGTGTGTTCTGCTTTTGTTTATCTGTGGGTCTGAATCTAACAGTCTATCTGTGTCTCCTGTCGCTTACTGAACTCAGGCACTGACAGGCAAAGCCCTAATAACCTTGAGAAGCCCCAACATCGCAAACCCCCAGTGAAAAAACCTAGACTGCCACAGAACAGAAATAAGTCTCTGGACGTGTCTGGTACATGTCTCCATGTTTTTATATGTTTGTGTGTCACTGACATGAGGGTTGTGTCTCAATGAGCTGCAACATTTTGTGAGTGGAACATAATTACTGCAAAATACCCTGTTTAGAGTTTTTTAGCTGGCTTGGGTTTTGCCAGACTTCCTGTGAGGCATGAGCTGGAACTCAGCTGGATTCAGAAACCTGCTGAGCAGCGTTCACCTCCTGACGGAGCCTGGAAGGATTAGCTGAGGTCCTAAGATCTGATCTAATCAACAAACATGTTTTTCTAAACATTAAAGTCTCATTTCATGTTTGTTCTTGTGAAAGGAGAAGGAAAAAAAAATTTCTAACATGTTTGGTTAACAGGACATTTTTGAAAAATAACATTGAATGTTCAATAAACCAAATCTTTGGATCTCTGCAAGTTCTTTTTTTAGTATTGTGAACAGAGTTGAGTTTATTTAGTGATTTAGATTGAAGACAGGCTGTTTAACCCAAAATTTAGATTTTTTTTCCCCTTTGTTCAAATCCTTAAGAATAATCCAAATAAATAAATGAAAAACAAACACGCTCCTGTCAAAATGTTACTCAGTACTTGAGTAATTTTGTTTTCAGTTAAACTTTGCTGTTATTTATTGTTTTGTTGTTTTTGTTTCGTTTTTTACTTTTTGGAGAATATTACTCCACAGTTAGAGGACTATAACTTCAGAAAGAAAAATGTTAAAACAAATGGAATTAAGCGGCTGGATGGCTCAGTTTGCTGCGTGCAGGACTGGCACATGGGAAACCAGGGTTTGTTTTCCAGAGGGAACGATGAGCTGAATCCAGTGTTGGTCCTTGGACAAAACCCTTCATGCTACTGTCTAACTATGTAGCCACAGGGAGGCCCAAACCCTGTGCTGGTCCCCAGCCCGGATAAAAGACAGGGCTGTGCCAGGAAGGGCAGCCGGTGTAAAACTCAATAAGCCCAATAAGATGTGCAAATCAGTGAAAATGAGATCCATTTAGGGGTTGCCACAGCAAATCAAAAACCCCTGAAAGGGGTTCTCATTTCAGTTTCAACTCTTTGAGACTCGTTTGAGATCATTTTGGGACACATTCGGAGACTTTTGGACTGGACATTTTTGTTACAAACTGTACAACATTGAGAACTTTGCAATGATCTCAAGCCATTTTGAATAGCCTCTCCACAATGCCCAGTGAGATATAACCCTTAATGAATAAGACGGAGGCTTCTAACTGCTGCAAAGTCAGTGTTAATGAGTTTGTACTAACATCATCTCTTTTGTGTTTTTTTTATTTCTTCTTTCCTCACAGAGAGCATCCACTCACCGCCTGATCACAGTGAGCTGTTGTGATGCTTGAGTCTTCCACCTGTGGTTGTCATGACATCTGTGGAGAATTTCATGCAGCAGATAAACAAACAGGGTGGAGAGTCCAGCAGAAAACAGGACAGGCGTTATAGATCTACAGTCACCTGTCCCTGCTCGGATGCTCACTTTCTCATCCCTACTGCATTTTGTCTTTTTTTTCCTTTGCCCTCACCTGTTTCAACTCTTTTTGTGGCGTCAGTGTTTGATCAGCGTTCGCTCCTTTAGAAAAGCCCTGGTGTGCGCATGTTCAACGCGCTGATGTTTTGCTAGACAGAGGAAATGGGTCCTTCAGTGGAATGTGATTTCTTAAACTTGAAATGCATTTGATGCTTAATCCAGCTTGATTGCCTTGATTGACACTTGAAATGAGTTGCTTATTATTGAATAAAACTTGATGATTTATACACAGTTTTGCTTTCAGCAACTGAAAGGTGATATATTTTATAGAGAAAACAAATATTATGTATGAGCTCCTTCACTGAATGAATAAAACACAAAGAAACCTGTGATTTAAAGCTACATTTTCTTTCGTTTGTTTAGGATTTAAATCAAGGTGATGAACATGCTCAGCAGGCAAGACTTGTGTGAACAGCATTTCTTTCATCATGTGCCGGATATGAAATCATATTTCTGGAGGGGTAAAGACGTGCTTTTGAGCACATGACAGAAACTGCTCTTCTTGATCCTCTATTAGGAAATAACAACATTTTAAGCACATAAATGTGGTCTGGTTCAACAATAAAAGTGACTTGAATACTTGAAATATCAAAGATGTTAAACCTAACCTCTTCAATTTTATAGAAAAGGTTATAATTTCCAGCTTTTTGCATGTTGAAAAAAACCCAAAAGAGTTTGTGAAAATGGTTTATGATGTGCAGATAGAAACATAAGTGAAACAATTAGTGAAATAATCTTGCGATAGCTCACGTTGATCCCTAAAAAGAGAGGTTGTTAAAATGACAAGTTACAGTCGGGGTTTTACTGGAACAAGCCTCCATATCCCCGCTTTGATTTGGTGTGATTGCGCGTTGAGCATAATTTTACCTCCTGTCTTTAGAAATCTCCCTCCAGTTGGCATGGCAATGTGGGACAGCATCAAGTCAAAGAATGTGAAACAGCAGGGGGCGTCTGATTCCTACAGATGAAGCAATCACACAGAAATACACAAACACAAAAGAGGCGGTCTCACGGGTTGTCATTAGCAACTGTGCTGTGACCTTTTTCCCTTAGATTAAAAAAAACAAAAATCTTTGTGTGTGAGCTGCTGAGATGCAGGAAAAGGCTTTTTTGATGTCAGTAATATTTAAAGAGCCTGAAGAGATGCTGAAACCATTTGAAATGACTGACACTCATCATTGCATTCATCGTGCAGTTCATCACTGCTTTTCATATCAGGAAAATCTCCCTGAAGATTATAATATAAACAGTTATTAATTTCTGGCATTCTAACATCTGAATCTCTGATTTGTTTTAAAGGTTAAGTTGTTTTCTAAGCCTGAAACAGTTTTTTAAGGCAGATTAGTGATTTATAACCTGAATTTGAGTTGAGCTTCTACATCACTACCACAGAGTACATGTAGGATTTCTTATTACTGACTTGCAACTAAAAAAGGGCCATTATGATGTAAAAAAAACTTAACACTCATCTCAAGTTTTGGTTATTTTGGATCCAGCATCATCACACTTTTTATTTCCCAAATGCAAAAAATAATTCATGGCAACCGGAGCTTTGAAATGTGTTCTAGCAGTTGATTTTCCAACATTTTGTGATGTCTGACCTCTAAAGTCAAACACATAGAAAAGTCCTGCTGTGATTACAAGGCCAACTGAGTGTTTTCTTTTCAGCTGATGTGGGGACACATCACATCCCACAGGAGGCATATGAACTCATCCCACTCTTCTCATCATTCTTCCGCTTGTTACCAGGCAACATGGTCGCATAAAAGCCTTGGAAAAAGAGCTAGAGAAAATGTGTGGGAAGAGGAGAAAATGGATTTTAAAAAATGGATGCAGGCAAACTAAAGAAACAGGCGTGATTGTCCTCGCACAGTGATCCACTGTTACATGACAACTGAAATGTCCTTAGACTTTTGATCGCTCCTCAGAGCCACAGAGACATTAATTCGGTGTCATTATCTGACTTAAAAGTCATTCAACTTTGCATGCACTGATCTAATTACAACGTCCCCCAAGCTGTCAGAACATTACTTTACAGGGAAAATCAGAGTGCAATGCAATTTTATGCAATTAGAAATATGCCCAGAGAAAGTCACGAGTGAGCTGTTCAGTTGTCATGGGAACTGTTTCCCTAACAAGTGACAGGAGCCGCTGTCTTTGGAGTCACCTTTTGGCCAAGCAGCCTGTTGATCAGATTAAGTGGCTTAAGTGTGGACAGTTACTGTTTTAACGAAGCTGCTCTCAACCCAACATGAACTTCTACTAAATTCTCCTTCTTTGATGAGAGCAACACTGAAGTTTACAATTAACCAAACGACTTCATGAGGCTTTGCCATAAAAACTAACGCATGCTGTGCAACAACCAATGTAGTTGTGGAAGAATGCTGGAAACTGAAAGGAAACGTTTGCACAACTAAAATGAATGGTAAATAAAACTGAAACGCATGAGCAAAAAGCAAAGAACTAAGCAGAAAAATGACGAACACAACTGAAACATGATGAGAAACAAAAAACAGAGGGTCCAACAACCATGGACCCAGCAGGAGAGTTTTTTATAAAGCTTTTGCACCTTCCACCTTTGATTGCCACTGGGGCTCATACACTGACATGTCCAGGTTGTTCTGCAGTCCACAACCCATCAGTTTGTTTCAAGATCCCCACCTCTCCTTTACTTCTGTTCTAATGTGATCTGGGGGACACTCCTCTGCATGTCGGTTCCGAGGTGGTCCCAAAGCTCCTCTATGTCTGTTCCGAGGTGCTCTTTGAGACACTCCTTATCTACCTGCAAGTTTTTGTGCATCTTTAGGCATATCTCGTCACAGGTTGTCACAGCGAATCAGCTTTCACTGATCTGCACGTTTGGTTTGGAGGGGAGTTTTAGGCTGGATTCCCTTCTTGACACAACCCAGTCTTTAATCCGGGCTGGGGACCGGCACAGAGCCACAATTGGACCCCCCCCTGTGGCTACAAAGGTAGGCAGTAGTGTGAAGGGTCTTGCCTCAGAACCCACACTGGAAAAAGCTCATCACGACCCTGAAACGAACCCTGATTCCCCATGCGCCTGTTCTGCCTGCAGCCAACTGAATCATCCCGCCTCCTTATTATTTAATGATTTTCTTTCAGCTTTTAAATAATTTTGTAAATGTTTTTCGTTCTGTTTTTTCAAAAATAGAACAGGAACATCTCAGTTCCTTTCAATTTGTAAATTATCCTCAATGCAAGGAAGTTCATAGTTTAATAGATGAACTCATTGGTCTTGTCATTGCTTTTTATCTCAACTGTTATTTCATTTTGTCACCATTTCTTTCAGTTCTTTCCTTTTGTGTTCTTAATTTTAGTTTAAATCAGGGGGTGGAGCTAGGAGGAGCAAGGGGAAGCAGCCTTTTCCCCCTTCCCCCAGAAAAACTTGCCCATCCAATTTTTGAGTTATTTTTGCATCATTATTGACAAAGATTAAGAAATCATCAGCACGAGCCTCTTTAAGCATTAGTTTTAGCTCGTCAGCTATCCACGTGTGTGGCATTCAGTCACAGGCTGTTTAACGTTTTCCCTACAAAGTCTACATTTTCTCTGCATTTGGCCCCCCTACAAACACATGGCGGAGAACACACATTACAATGTAGTCACAGTAGACTGTGGGTCTTTACGGTTGGATTTTGTGATGGTAATACAACTCAGATGAATGCAACTCATAAAAAAGCACATTTTTGCACTGATCAACAAATATATTGAAACAAGCTGTTGAAAGACATTGACAAGACAAGAAATTGTTTTCTTAGACCATGTGCATGAATACGATTCTCTTCTGGGATATTTAAAACCAAATGTCTTGTGGCAGAGACCTAGACAGAGTTTGTTTTATCTACTTTGTTATATAAATACTGTCTCTTTTAAAATACTACATTTTTTCATCATTTTTACTTCCCATCAGACAGATCTCTTGAAGCTTTTCTTTCCCAAGAATGACCATTAAATCCCCCAAAATAATGATAATAAGAATATCAAGTTGCTATTTGTGACAATGATATTTCACTGCAATGTACAAACTAGCCAAAGACATAAAAAGTAAAAATGGTGTGGGATAAGATGCTTCAGAGATTTTTGTCTCTAAATTCCTGCCTTCTAAGATGAAGTAATACCATAAAATTATAATCTTTGTTTAAAAACATTTCATTGTATAGCACACAAAAATATAATCAAATTTATGTTATCACTGCAAGTTTTTTTGTGGCTGCTTAGGGTCATTTCACCAACTTTTCCATGTGGCGCATCAAAGAGAATCAAAGCTTCAATTAGCTAATGCCATTATCTTCACCACGGTTTTCCTTTAAGCTTCATTTTCATTAAAAGGGTCAGGGTTGGGGTTGATTCAAAAAGCAATTAACTTTCAGTTTAAAGTCTCCCATTTAGTCATCTATGTGGAGGGAGCACATTATAGGCAATATTTTAACTATGCCTGAGTCACAACAGTCCTTATGGGAGAAAAATGGGCAAACCTGAATGGGGCATGCAGGTAGAAGACTGCTGTGTGAACCCGAAAGGTGAAAATGTTCACACACATTTTTCTCTAGGGCCATGCTTCAAGTGACAGGAGGTAGTGAACATGCAAGGGTAAAGTAAGGAGCCAGTACTCGCATCTTACCAATGACTAGAGTGTGGCGAATGACAGCATCACTCGCACTTCATGAGTGTGACAATGTTGTATCATGTCCCTTGAGGTGGCCGCAAAAACCTCAAGAGTACTCAAGACACGACTTGCGCTCCCCTTGAAATGTGGCCGCTCCTCTCTACGACCCTCCACTGGCCTGAACGACCCAAAACCCCGCAGCCCTTGTGTGGTTCAGCCCAAACAAGTCCGTGTGATTTAAGCATAAACCACAAGGATCTTTTCTCTTTCTGCTGAATACCTGCAAACATAAGACATTTCTCCTTTACATGAAAGACAATGAAGAAAGTGACACGTCAAACTCCAGACTTGCTGACATAGACCCATTGCATGACATGTTTTAACAATCTCTGTCGCATAGACAAGATGGCATAAAGGCGGCAGGAAAAATGGTAGTCAGTTTTCTTGCCTCACAGCAACAAAATTCCTAGCCTGAATTTCAGTGTGAAGTTGGACAATTTTCATTACCTTGACGAATTTTGTACTGTTCATTTAGTGCAGACTTCAATCTAATCAAACATGAGTCCAAAACCATACATGTTTCATTGAGTTCTAGTTCTGTTGATCAGACTCTGTAGGATTCTGTTTGAGTGATGCAAGCGGGGCTCCTCTGAACCCTCCTCTTCTTTAGAAAGAAACACAACAAAAATGGATTATGATATATATATGTAAATATATATATATATATATGCATAAAAACTGCCCATCCCACCCTCCGCAGGTGGTCCCTCACCCCAAGCTTGGGTCCTCTACCAGAGGCCTGGGAGCTTTAGGGTCCTGCAGTATCTTAGCTATTCCTACCATTGCATGTTTCTGGACTGAGATGTCTGAGGTCTTTCCAGGGATCTGCTGTAGCCACTCCTCCAGTTTGGGGGTTACAGCCCCGAGTGCTCCAGTTACCACGGTCACCACTGTCACCTTCACCTTCCAATCTTTCTCCAGTTTTTCTCTGGTATTTCTACAGTTTCTCATGTTCCTTCTTCTCGATGTTACCATCACTTGGTACTGCCACATCCAGCACAACAGCTTTCCTCTGTTCTTTATCCACCACTACAATGTCTGGTTGGTTCCATTACCATCCTGTCCGTCTGTATCTGGAAGTCCCACAGGATCTTTGCTCTCTCATTCTCTGCCACTTTCGGAGGTGTTTCCCATTTTGACTTTGGGGTTTCCAGTCCATATTCTGCACACATGTTCCTGTATACTATTCCGGACACTTGGTTGTGGCGCTCTGTGTAGGCTTTCCCAGCCAACATCTTACACCCTGTAGTTATGTACTGGATTGTTTTAGTCGCCTCTTTGCACAGCCTACACCTTGGGTCTTAACAATGCCCTTCTGCTCATGAATTGATCTATGTGCCGATGTATTTTGGTTGTAATGATGCCTGACATGAGTTTCCATGTTGTGGAGAGACAGGTTATTGGCCGGTAGTTGGATGGAACTGCACCCTTTGAGGGATCCCTCTGGATCAGGATCGTCTGCCCCATCTCTTAACAGCTGGTTCATTTATGCTGCCAGGCGCTCATGGAGTGCAGTGAGCTTCTTAAGCCAGTACGCGTGTATCATGTCAGGGCCTGGTGCTGTCTAGTTTTTCATACCTGAGGCTCTTTCTTGGATGTCTGCCACTGTGATGGTTACTGGATTCTCTTCAGGGAGATTAGTGTTCTCTTTTCTCAGAGAGCAGCCATTGAGCATTGCTGTTATGTGCTGCCTCTTCCTCCCATTTACTTTTCCAGTACTGTTCAGTTTCCAGCCTTGGTGGGTCTGCTCTGCTGTTTTGACTCTGCCACTGAGCGTACACTTTTGCAGGTTGAGTTACAGCCTGTTTATGCAATGCGGAAATGAAACACATCAATTACCATATTTTGGGTGTCTTCCACATTTCTCCTTCATTGAGAATGAAGAAACAGTTTTTTCCCCTTACATTTCAAGCATTTTTATGGACAGACAATTTTTTTCCTACTCTGACAAAACAGTCTGACAGATGCACACATTTCTTATTATAGGAACAAAATCTTTTTACAGATGATTAATTACTTTTGTACAGATACAAAGTCCTTTTACAGACACACAAGTCTCTTATTAGAAGTATGAAACCTTTTTTGAAATCGGACGATACTTTAGCAACAAATCTAACTTTATGAAGCACGCCACGGTTCTGTAGCAACAGTGAACAGATCTGCAGCTTTACTGCTTCCATCACTGTTTGCAGTATTTTATGACACATTCTGCAAAAAAGCATCCAAACTTCTGACAGATTACTGACTTGGTGTGGCGATCAGAATGACAGTAAAAATGACTTAATCCTGTGTGGTGGTGGTGGTGGTGGGGGGTCAGAGCGAGGAAGGAGGGAGGGGTGGAGAGGGTGAGTGAATTAACAGATTTAGTGTCATCTCTCAGTCTGGGAGAGCAGCCAAAGTATCGACCACCTTAATCCATTCATCCCTCTCTTCCTCCTCCTACTCATCCTCCCCATCCTTGTCTCCTGTCTCTCGGCCTGCTGCCATCCCAGATTTCTATCTCTGATCATCTGTCTGTGTGAGTTTTTATTAAGATTAAAGTCGTCTAATACTTTTTGTTTGTTCCTATGACCAGTGTTGACATGGGCATTTGGACACTTTAAGCTGTCTGCTTGGATCTAAACTTGTGCAGAGAAACATCTGCCGTAACTGTTACTGGACTAGATCTTTAATTAAAAAAAAAATCTTTGTCTTTTTTAGCAAAGTTAAATGCTTTTTTTTTAACTGAATAGATGATACATGTATTTTTGAAAAGCAATGATCAATACTAAAAATAGAATTTTGTGAAAACTATCATTTCTGAACATACTATTCGGTAAACTCCATCAAAGGCCCACAGTCTCATATGTATCAGCCTGTATCCATCAGAATATAATCAATGGTGTTAAGGGTGCTTATTGATCAGCGGTGGCAATGGAGGGTGGAAGTTGCAGTGAGTGAGATAATAGCAGGAGTACTGACAGCTTATGCGTATATTACAGACGGTTTATGTGGTATCTGTTAATCTGACACTGATGTCAGGGGGAGAATCAGCTCTAATCCCATGACTAGCCTGATAAGTGCGCTCACAGTGAGACCCCACGTGTTGAAAACATGAGTAAACACATATCCATCCACACACACTCAAAAAGCTTCATCATAATGGTCTGGAGCAAAAATCAATAAAGGTTAGTAAATAGCTTAAGAGGTATGAAATGTGTAATCTCGTAGCTTCACAAGCTCAAAGTTAGATTTGAATGGGCAGTTTTCAGATTAAGAATTAAAGCAATGGATTACATGGCTGTTACAAAAACACTGAGATTAAAAAGAACTTGAGGGAGGGAAATTATAGTTATAGATTCTTAAGGCCAAATATGTGCAGAATGTTTCTGTAGAAAAAAAAGTATATTACTGCAAAATGTTTTTTACTATTTCAACTTTGGCTATTACTTGTATTGAAATCACTCAAACTGGAGAGCTGGGAGCCATGAGGCATCCCGGATGACGTTACAATCAACAAAAAAAGAACAGGAAAGAAATACGAGAAGTACACCGCTTTTAAATGTGGACTGGAATGTTGGGACGGTGTAAGCTTGTGCTCTTTTCCCTCATTCCTTTGTTTACATGCTCTCCTGCTTTACTGCTTACAGCCCCTCACAACCCCAACCTAACATTAGCGATGCAACAAAAACAGTGAGCAATATTGGAGCTAACCATCCGAACAGTTTTGTTCCAGATTCCTGCTCGGATGAGGAAAACAAAGACGCACATGGATCTATTTGCCTGCATCAGGATGGAGTGGAGCAGGGAGCGTCACCTTGATTTGAATAATGAAAAGAATCAGAAATGTAATTTTAAGCATATTTTTCTTTAGAAATGACCTGCATCGTGAAAAAAATGCCACAAGAGCTTGTTAAAAATACCAAAAGTTTTAATTTATGCCACACATTTTTTAAAATTAATTTAACTGCAACAATAAAAAGGCCTTGTGACAAGCTGGCGATCTGTTATAGATCCATATCCTAATATATCCCGCCTTTTCCCAACAGTAGCCTGGACAGGCTCCGGTAACCCTTAAAGGGCTTTCACGGGTTAAGAAGATGATGGATAGAATGATTTTTAAAAATGGATTTTTTTTTTTAAAGGTATAACAGGAAAACAAAATCATTTTTGATTCTAATAAGCTTTTGAAAGTTTTTGCCTCAAGAAAATTCCTTTAGTCTAAATTCACCCCTCAAAATCTGCTACAGCCTGATAAGGTCTGCAACGGGATTATAGATTATTGGGGAAATGGAAACAAATGTGTAAAAGAGAAAAGAACTTCCAAAAAAGAGCTGGGAGAACATCCAGTGACTAACAAATGCTCTCACATCTGTGAAGACATTTTTAGAATCATTTAAAATTCTTTTAAAAAACTAGGTTTCTCAGCATTTAACAGCAAAGGCTTTGCACATTTCTTCATCTACAGTGCAGAACTTTACCACAGAGACTGGATACCAGGGACAAGGTTAAAACCCTTTGTTGGAAACGTTTGTGTCCTCAGATGACTCTTCATCACGTCATCAACTTTCAACATGAATGTGTTAATGGCGTTAAAATGATCAAGCAATTCTTCACAAACTTCTTAGGTCAAACGCAATCCTTCATGCAAATGACAACTAAATCACCTTTAATGCAAAAAGGAAAGTTCTGGAAGAACCGCGGTGTTCTGCAGGCCAGCATTTGTCCTAAATGGACTGTTTCAAAGTGGAACAGGGTTCTGTGGTCAGATGAAACCAAATGTGACATTCTTGTTGGTATTTACCAATGTCCTGTCCTCCAGGCTGAAAAGAGGTGGTGTATGTGGGGAGTAATTGTGACTGTATATGAGAACTGGATTGAGTGAGTGTGACTTCACCTATAGAAAATGGGTTACTTCAGGCTCCAACCAAATGCTAATTCAGTGGTCATTTTTGTTAGTATGGACGCCACCCTTTTGGAGTCCGAAATTGTCAGTAAGCAGTAATTGGTTCAAGTCGGTCTGAGTCATCGTTTCTATAGCGACCTCTCCCAACAATCAAAAATGACCTTGTGGGAAGTTCACCCCCCATGCCACTCAAAGGGGGCTCAGCAGAATCTGTCAATCAAACGTTCTGAGCATTGGACTTGGGGGACCAGCAGGCACCACATGCTTTTATTGAGGCATCTGATTGGCCATTTATAACTTACATAACTTGCATAAAAGAAAAAATATTGTGAAAATAAAATACATTATCAACTACATGTTAAAAATGTATCAAAGCAAGAATAGTTATTCTGACAAATAGAATGACTGAGTAATAGCTGTTTGTTTCTCAGTAGAAGTCTATGGGATTTTGGCTCTTTGGGACCAGCGAGTATTTCCTGCTTGGAACGCCAGGGGGAGGGGGTCACTCAGACCAATTCTTGCACACAGTCAATGATTGTGAGGGCGGCTTTGTTTTTTGAAGGAACTATCAATTCTGGAGGATAAAGACGTTTTGCAGCAACACCTCCTCCCCTCCAGACCGCATGTGGTTCAGGGAAGACTGTGTGTTTCCGAACCACAGACTGCAGCTTTACCAACAGCTTGGATTCATCCCAGAAGACTCTGAACCAACCTGTGTGCAGAACACACATACACACAAACGCTTCAGCAGCTGGACATCAGTAACTCATAATCCTGCACAACTTCAAACTAATGAAGAGGAGATGGCGCACCTTGGTAACTACAAATGTTCAGCATCTAGGGGTGTGACGACTCATTTTAACAACAATTCGATTCATTTCATAATTAGTGGTTGCTGATCCGATTCCTATTAGATATTGCTTCATTTTGAACGATCCAATTCACTGATTAAAACCAATCCAGGACATCTTTATCCAAAACTCAATCCATTGTGACTCAGAGATAAATACCTGCTACTGAACAGAGCAGGGGAAGTTTTCCAGATTCTTGTATTCCTTCAAGATAATCAAGTGTAAATTAAATATGTGTACAAACAAACAAGTAAACAATAATAATGTCAAATCCATTCACATTTTAATTTGATAACGTTCCGCCCACTGTTGTTTTTCCACATTAAAATAATCCAAAGGAACATTATTATCACACGACTTTGTTAAATTCAAAGTGTTTCCACACACTGGACCATTCTTCAATCCAAATGGTATTTTCCACGATCGCTTTAACCAATTCATTTCATTTAGAAATTATATTACAATGGTTGATTCGATTAAAAACTTGCCTCAGAGAGATCGATCTTGTTGAATCATTGAGTTATTTATTTTATCTTGCCTTTATTCTTTCAGGAAGTTGCTTGAAATAAAATCTATTTTTTGAGAGACGTGGACAAGAGGCAATGGCACACACTAAAGAAATCTACATAAAAACACGAAAATAAAACAAAATAACAATCAGCTCAGGAACAACATGGACCGTCTTTCATTGCATGCTCAGACAGCATTGCTTTAAAGCAATTTAGGAAGATGTGTTTCTGCACTCGTTCTGAACGTATTCCATGTCAGAGGAGCACCAGTGGAAAAGCTAGTTTTCCCAAGATCTGTGTATAAATCGATTCATCGATTAAGTTGATTAATTGTTACATCCCTATCAGCATCACATCAAAATGAGCTTTTCTGATGGAAAAAGAGATAAAAATATGTTTTTTAAACATGTTATTCATATTCCCTCACCAATGAGACATTTGAAAGTTTTATTTTTGATATGATAAAAGGAAACTCTTCCCTGTGAAGGCTCTAGCAGTCTCAGGAGAGACTGCCGATGCTGTGAGTAAAGAGTGAAGAAGACAGAGGTAGAAGAGGAAGAGGGGGAGTGTGAGGTGAGACGTGTAAGCCTGTTGCTTGAAACAGAGTTAGCTGGGATTAGGACATATATCTGTGGGATAAGGCAGTTAGTGGGACCCTACAGGCCTCCACCTCACACCATCTGTCCAAACAGTGGAGGCCTGCACTCATCTCCATCACTCTCTCGTTCCCTCTGTGCTGTCTGCCAGCTCTCCTCCAGTCATGTCTCGTTCTTTTCCAGATGAAATCCCAGGTTTGCTCTTCACTCTGAAGATCCAGACAGCGTTGAATTCAGTCTGGCTCTGCCTGGAGTTTCTCCCTGATGAGCAGATCATGTCTCCTGACCTTTCATGGCCTCAAGATCTTCTCAGAGGATAAATGCTGAAGGCTATGAAACCCAGGCGAGCAGGGTGACACAGGGGTCAGCATCCCATTCATGGGGTTTTGAGCAATAATGGGTTATGTCCAAGCTTAAAGGGTCAGTTCAGTCCAATTAACAAGAAGTCATTTCTCGTTCATCTCAGTCTAGTCCTGGAGAGGATTCAGTTTTTGTGGAGAAGCTGCAGAAAACTACTGTTTTCACTACAGGCTCAAAACTTTTAAAAGTAAGTCATTGTTGTGAGTTTTAGAGTCTATCTGCTGGTTGCTATGGGAAAAGAAGAAAAAAACAGCTTAGAGAAGCAGAGATAATGCCAGAGAAACAAGTTTACCAGAGAATTTGTCAACACATTGTATTAGCTCACCACACATTAATGTATATGTGTCCAAAAACAAAAAAATTGTATTTTACAAAAACATACAACGTTTCTCTTGAAGTCAAATACTGTATGTGACCAGAGACAGACGCTAAATTAATACTTTAATTGGTACTTTAAAGTGACCTATTGAGGTATCAGAGCGGCC
The DNA here is from genome assembly GCA_036245035.1 of Adrianichthys oophorus. Lineage (NCBI taxonomy): Eukaryota > Metazoa > Chordata > Actinopteri > Beloniformes > Adrianichthyidae > Adrianichthys > Adrianichthys oophorus. The sequence continues at coordinate 1,224,897 of BSAI01000018.1, forward strand.
TGCATCGCTGTAATACATCTTGTTTTGGAGTTCCTCCCTGAATCTGGAAAATGGAAATAAATGGTAAGCATAGTTTTTTGAGTTCCTGCTGCTCATCTGGGTGACACTCATAAAACAGATTGCAGGAGTTCATTTGTGCATTAGTGTCATTTCTACGGTGGCCCTGAAGTGCAAATCACATGGACAAATGGCTCGATGCAAAAACATATTAAAGATCTCAACAACAATTTAAAAAGCCAAACAAATATTAAACAAACAACATTACCTTTTAGAAAACAAAACAAAAGTCCAGAAACCCAAATGAAAAAGCAAAAAAAAAACATTTAGAAAAAAAAGGTAATTTCTGGAAAACAAAATTAAATGTTAAAAAACAATAAGAAACGGGAAAAGGTAGGCTTTGCAGAACACTGCTGACCGGGTGATGATGTATTGCTTCATGTCTAATAACTTTTGGTTGAAATGATGGATAAAAATCATCATTCAATCAGCGATGTCCCATCGTACCTACCTTTTCTGGTTTCTTATTGTGTTTCATTTTTTAACATTTTGTTTGGATTTCTGGGAATTACTTTTGTTTCCAGAATGTTTTGTTCTTTTTACAGAAACCAGAAAAAGTAGGCTGTTTTAAGAGCAGCAGATGTTTTCATGTTTTGGTTAGTTTTTCTTAACTTTTAGGCCAAAGATTCAACTTGACGAATGAATGTCGGTTTCTGTTCAGATCAACTTATTTGTGTTGAGCTTTAAAATCTACTTGCTGTCCACCTTTCTGCTTATCCATTCAGAGGTTGTCACTGCAATACAGCTTTCACTGATTTGCACAACTGATTTGGTGGAGAGTTTTTACACTTGATGCCCTTCATGACACAACCCTGTATGTTCCCTGGGCTGGGGACTAGCACAGGGAGACCCGGGTTTGGCCCCCCTTTGTGGCTACATTAGGCAGTACCATGAAGGGTATTGCCCAAGGACAAAGAAGTAATATGTAATATTAATTCCACCTTTTATATTTAATCTATGGTTTTACAGAGTCTCATGACAGTCAGTGAATGGCTGTAAATTGGATTAACAATCATTTTCAAATGACACTGTCTCCAGGAGCCACTGTAACCAGTCGTGTGGGTCGTTGAAATGACCTAAATGCAGGGTGTGTCATGAGTCTGCACAATGATTGCCATGAAGTGAGCCCGGAGAAGCTGCAGGACAAATGTTTTCCACTGCAGACGCAGAGGAGGTGGCGTTTGTCACAAAGTATGAGGTAAGTATGTCCGTGTCTCTGCCTTTCTTTGTCCCTCACCCTCATGGGAGGCCCTGTTGGTATAGCTGCTAAGCTTTCCCCGGACGCACAATTGATGGTCAGATAGAGAGGTTAGAGCAGAGGAAACACAAACACAGGTTTGATGGGTCTTTTTGTAATAAACCTTTGAGATGTAGGTTTATTTTTTTCTATTATATTTTTGCTCAAATATTCACACTTTTTGTTCAAAATGAAACAAAAATGTTTGCTTCACAGTTTTGCTCATTTTCTGCATGAGTCAACATGTTTCCTGGCATTAAGGGTTTGTTTACTATATAAATCAGATTTGTGAAGGCACTATTAACTCACTGATTCCTCAACGAGACACCACTAAGACACTGAGAGACTCTGGATTAACAAGTTTAGCTTTTAAGGAGCATTGAGAAATGCTTCCTGTGCATTTCTTTGCTTTGTGGATTTAGATGAGCCAGGAAAAGAAAAAAAAGGGGGTCTTCAAGAGTTTTAGGGCACATCCAAAAGGAGACTTTCAACTTAGACAAAAGCTTTTCTGCATCCAAAGGAAAATTGATCAAAAGGGAATAATATTACAAATTCATGTTGTGTATTTGCTGAAACAAAGCAGGAAGTAAAGCAGAGAGAAGTGTATTTTGTTTGACTTTTTCTGTGGACATTTTGGCTGAATTGAATTAAAAAATGATTTGATGCTTCGAATTCAATCATTCACATTACATATGCAATATAAACACAGATTAGCACTCCCATGCATTTCCAAATTACCCAAAAATCTAGTTAGAATGCTTAGACTAATTACTGAGACAAAAGTGAATATATCTATGTGTGTAAAAGTCAAAATATAGATTTTTAAAAATCTCTACAAAAGATGGTTTAGCTACAAAATGCAAAAAAAAAAGCAGAACAACAAAATTGCAGAAGAAAGCAGCATAAAGAAAAAGTTGAAGCGGTGCATTCAGTTGCCAAATGTTTTCACTGTGTCCTTATCAGCATATTTTTTGCCAGGATCCAGAACTTTTCAGTTTTTGCAGTTGGGTGGATCCTCCAACAACCACTTTCCATAGCAGTTTTTTGTTTATTTTTTTTTCTTCCGTTTTTTTTTTCAATGCATCACTTTTTATTTCTATTTGTTTTCCGCCGCTATTAGGATTGATTTCTGAACACCAACTTATTCCAAATATTTTAGTATTTTTTTCCAACATCCCCCTCAGGTTGGGGAACTGGTAAATCCAGATGCCATTTGAACTGTTGTTGTTGCTGGAATAAACTGGAATAGAAAGACTTAAACAGTGGTTTCTTTTTACTTTACTTCTTTTTTAAACAGATTACTTTTTACTTTGTTAGTTTTTTTTTGTTTTAGCTTTTTTGGTAAACTGAACCAAAACTTAGCTTCATTTTGAAAATCTGTAGTCCTTTAAACATGTTCTAAACACATAAAACTAAGCAGCAATCTTCAAAACCATGGTGGTTATCAAGAGGGACTTGACAAGCGATTCACACATTTCTATTCTACTTTATAACAGTAATCCTTCACTGAACCCAAATGCCAGCTGGACTCACGTGGCAGTCATTGCACCAATAAATGGACCAAATGCACAAAAATAATAATGAAAAATACATACAAATGTGTAGAAACAAATAAGGTGTTTTGATCTCTGACTGGAAAAGTGATTCCTGAAAATGCTTGCAAGAATTCAGTTAAACAGGCAAAGTAAAAGATAAAAAATTCGAGGATCAAATGGTGCATCTGGTTAGATTAAAACGTCTAAATAAAAGAAGTCTAAACAGCTAAAAACATGGTCAGAGTAATCCTGAATCTTTTGAAAACGTGCTGGCATGAATAATTTAATTGTTTTGGTCTGGTATTTTTCATAGCATCTGATAATTTCACAGCTTATCATTTTTAAATAGTTCCTGAAATCCTGCTGAGGTCTGCAGGTAACATTCCCAATAATCTCCACAGTTTCCAATAGTTTCCACAGTAAATGACAGAACTGCCCATTGATGAGCCTGCAGATTTTCTGCTTCTCATCTTCATCACCTTACTGTTAACTAGCAGAGGGAATACATGACACCAAACCTAAACATCCAACCGGAGTACAACAGTTTTCTAGGAGAGAACTTGAAGAAATACAAGGAATCTGGAAAACTTCACCTGCTCTGTTCAGTACCAGGTTTTTATCTCTGAGTCACACTGGTTGAAGTTTTGGATAAAGATGTTCTGGATCCATTTTAGGTAGATGAATCGGATCCAATTGGATTGTTTAAAACAGACCGATAGCGACTATGAATCGGATCAGTAACCACAAATTATGATTTAAATCAAATCCTTGTTTAAAAAAACCAGTTACACCCCTAGTTTTTAATGAAGTAAAAATACAGGAGGAGGTAGGAGCTTGTTGGTGTGACCAGAACAAAGAAATCAAAGAAATAATACCTGGAATAAAAAGAGAAAAGGCGGTGGGGGGGTCGAGGTAGCGAGACATTGCCAGAGAGAGCACACATGCCTATGAACCATGAGGGGGGGCTGAGGGAGGAGGAGGGGATTGTTGCAAACAGGGATTTGCAGCAGAGGGGAGAGACAGAAAGGGGGCAGTGGCACTCAGGGACAGAGAGCTGTACACACTCACATGAGCACACACACACACACACACACACACACATACACAACGTTGTGCCTCTCTCCAAATGTGTCAGTCAACCAGTCAGTTGATTATTTTGTGTGTGAGTGTGTGTGTCTGCTGGGGATGTTGAAAAGAGCCGGCAGCCATCCTTCACTCCTGTGACCAACGGTAAGACCATCTAATCCACCTCGTTTCAGACCTTCCTCTCCGCCTGCTTTCCTGCTGCTTTGCCTTCTCCTGAGCGGCGGTTTGGGCTGAACCTGGTCCGCAGCCACACTGAGGCCTCCATAGAGCTCTGTCACTGTTTGCCTTCTTTTACGGCCCATTTTGAGCCATGGGGGGCAAAACTAATGAGCTCTGGAGCAGAGGCACCAGTCAAAGGTGGACTTTTAATTAGATGTTCATTTTGATAATTGTTGCAATTAAATATGAAGCTCTGTAATTAGAGTTGACAAGAACAGCTTAGCATTACTTGATGTAGTTACCAGGGTAGTATGGATGGGAAATGTCAAACTGTTCATTCATATCGTGAGGAGATGCTTGTTTGCTTTGTGAAACCCTGATGTTTGGACATCAAAAAATATTTCAATATATCTAACACCTTTAAGTTGAGAACAGAAAAACTGACTTTGATTTTAATTCTTATCCACAAAAGTATTTCAATTTTGGAAAGTCTCTGGCTCTGGATTAAAGTCTGAACCTCTTGGTAATTGGATTTGCTCTCTTGAGACTTGTCAAAAATGGTTAAGCCTTCTCAATATTTCTTCTTCACTTGAATGTGTTTCAGTGAGAAGCTTCATTTAATCAGTGACAGTCTTTCGCTGGATGATAATAATAATCGGACGCATAGCATTAGATAGAAAAAGGAGGCTGCTCCTTTACAGTAGTTTCTAATGAAAACTTAAACAGGGCCAGCATGTTGCATCCTGAGAATAAAAGTAAGAAAAACGTCAAAGCCACAAACATTTTGAACATCTTTCAGAACACGTGCATGAGAGCGTGCTCAAGTCTTGCTCTTGTGTGTGTTAAGGGCTGGGGATGGCGTGCTGAAGAACTACTGCAGTCACATAAAGTGATCACACTTTAAATCTCATTTATTTTCAACAGAATCCAACATTTTGCTCAATGACAGGAGACAAAATCATTCCAAATGCAGTTTTTAAGTTGTATAGCTGACATCTTTGCAAAGTAAAGAAACTGGATTCTACTTATCAGGTTTTTAGAAAACAAACATTGTAAGTGGTGGCCTATTGATAGTCAATTAACCTCTAAGAGAGGATTGAGAATGACTTGAATTTTCTTTTTAGGGCACATTTGGGTTGCTGGATTGTTAATCTGAATAAATTTAGGGTAGCTCAGCAGCATGCAGGGGTACAACTCTACCTGTAAAAGGTTTTGTTGTTTTGAAATGACTTCACCGGATGCTCGTGAAAAGGTTTTGGGCGTCTTTTTGACGATTCTTGTGAAAGTGGTGCTACTCCTGATCAAAAGTATCGCCCTGCAGAAACCAGAGGTCAATCAAATCTCTGAGAACTGACCAAACCTCCTGGCAATCACAATGCATTGTGGGAAGACAAGTAAGTTCTAGGAGAAAGGAGCTTCACTTGCGTCACAGAGATAAAACATACATCTCGTATTGAGGGGCTCGTGGCCTCGTGGGAGACATCCTTCCTAAAATGCAACATGGGACTTTTCTGTTTTAAATGACCATCTTTTTATTTCCTTTCTTCAAAGCAGAACAAACGGCGTGAGGAACATAACCTGAGGAAACTCATAAACCGTTTGGCTTCCTGGCATCCCTGCTGTTGCTGCCGTCTATGAACCGCTCTGAGGCAGAGGATTGGGCTTTCCTACAATCCTGACACAAGGAGAACCCTTGGTGACGCTCCCTCCAACAGCACCAGACGCCATGTCCTCTCCACCCCTCCCCATGCCTTCTCTGCCCCCCAGCCCCCTTGCCATGGAGTACCTGAACGACTTTGATCTTCTAAAATTTGAGGTGAAATCTGACACCCCTCCACTCCCCCCTTCATGTGCATATCCCAAAGCTGGCATCAGTCAAGACCCCTCCAGCTCTCCATACACCAGCCACCCCCCGCAGGACTCCAGCTTGAACTCCAGTCCTTACAACTCTCTGCCACCTTCGCCGACGCTCAGCGACGCCCACCCACCACCTTCAGGTTCTTCCTCCCTCTCCTCATCCTCCTCCTCCATCTCCTTCCCCCTTTCCATTCCCAACAGCTTCACGTCTGGCATCAGCTCTGGCTCCCAGGGGACCGTGGAGGGAAGTCCAGCTCATGGAGGCCCTCAGGGTCCCACCCCTGCCTCCTTGGAGGACCTGATCTGGTTGGCTGCTCTGCAACAACAGTTTGGAGGTGAGATGGCGGGGCCCGCCTCTTTGCTTGGAGCCTTGGGAGGGGTGCCGGACAGAGGGGACAGGGAGAGGGGGCTGGCTAACGGCTTCCTGGGCTGTGAGGATGCTGTGGAGGCTTTGCTCAACTCTGCTGCTGCAGCGGTCAGCTCCCAGGTAACAACTATGCCTGTGTCCTCTTTATTTTTCCGCGTGTCCAAGAATTGCCATCTCCATCTTCTTCCTGATCTCATCTGCAGTTTCCAGGACTTTCCCAAAGTTCGAGCTCCAACCTGGGAGACTCCAGTAGTGACAGCGGAGGAGACATCTCCTGCGGCACGACAGCTGACATGTGCCATCGCCCGCTTGTCTTTCTGTCATCAGCTCCCCCATCACTATCCAACGGCACTCCCATGTCAGCTCCCTTCCCACCTCCTCTCAGCCCCCAGGGCCGCCTTCATCACCACCCGCACCATCATCAGCATCACCCACACCACCCCATGCATGGCAGCCATCACCATCATCACCACCAAGTCAGCCAGGTACACACAAACCCAGATGCCAGGTGAAAGCTTCCTGATGAGGAAGATGCTCAGCAACAACAGAATAAAATGACATCAGAACCAAACTAACTTCACTTCTTCGTGAAACGCATCACTTAGAGGGCTATTTCTGTGACTTGTGGAGCAGAAAATGTTTATAGTGAATCATCTCCTAATCAATTTAAAGTGTTTTAATGTCAGACACGGTTTAAAAAAAAAACTAAGTATCAAAATCTGTTTTTATTAAAATTGGATAATTTTTGATCATCTCTAATCCCTTGACGTTTGAATGTATTTCCAGTTATTAAAAAAGACATGTTTTGATGCTAAATTACGGTCATTTTGGAGCCACAGTGGTTTGGTGCTCCTTTGCATCAATCGGTGTCAAGGGGTTAAATGCAAATAGAAAAACAATTATATCAGCCACGCTTTTCTACAAATGTCTTTGTAATCTGCACTTCCTATTGAACTTAATCTTTAACCTTTAAGCAATCACAGTTTTTTTCTGCGCCTCCATAAATCCAAAAACTCATTCTTCCCCTCATGGACGCAGTTTAATCAGTAAACAAAGTTCGTGTTCCGGCTGATCAACTGGATGAATCTTTATGTAGAGCACAGTGTGGGCTTAACATAATATCTGCTATTATTGCTGTGCGTAATCCTGATAACTGTCACCCACACTTAGTCAGATTACATGACAGATTATGGACATGTGGCGCTGAAATGTGCCCCCTGATTGACAGACCTGCACACACCACGCGCCTGCGCACTCAACTTGACACGTCATCCATATACTTGTCACTTCTCATTTCTATAAAAGAGCGCACCTGGACAGAATCAAACTCCCACTCTTCCAAGTGCGCACACTTCATGTCACTTCCGCGCGTGTCTGTGCCAATTAACGGTGAGAAAGGCGTCTTCTCCTTGTGTTCCCTCCATCTGCTCAGCAAAGTGGAGTGAATGAGCGCTTCTCTGACGAGCAGCTGGTGAGCCTGTCAGTGCGGGAGCTGAACCGACACCTGCGCGGAGTGAGCAAGGATGAAGTGGTGCGCCTGAAGCAGAAACGGCGCACGCTCAAGAACCGCGGGTACGCGCAGTCGTGCCGCTACAAGCGCCTGCAGCACCGCCACGCTCTGGAATCGGAGAAGCACGTGCTCACACAACAGGTGAACAACTCCAGATCTCACGTGGTCTTTTGTGTAAAGTCACAATCTGGATTAAAATGGTCACACTTAAGCATACTAAAGGTTTCTGACAGATGACAGTGCCAGATTTCAGCACCTGGTTCCTGCATACAAAGCAGGCATGTCCAAAGTCCGGCCATTGGCCAAAAGTGGCCCGCGTTCAAATTCTGTTAGCCCACAGGCTCCTGTCATGAAATCAATAATATGAGGCCCCCAGCAATTTCTAAGAAGTGTAGGATTCCTTGATTGTGACTGGATAAATGAAGTTATACTGTAAGCTTTGTAAAGGTGTGACAACAACCTACCTGACTTTCAGAACCTTAGGAGCCAAATGAGAAGAACAGAATATATTTGTTTATTTGCTCAAAACACAGCAGTTTTTACTTCTAAATAAGATTTGTGCTCTCTTCCTGTTCACAGGATTTACATTTAGAAGTTTACAGTGAGCGTTCCATACTTATTATTATGTGATAGTTCATATAAACCCAGATTTAATGTTGATGAAAGTATTTTTCTTTGTACCAGACAGACATTTTATTCATTTTAGTTTTGGTCTTCTGATCAGAATTTCACAGTAATTTTCATCCAAATGCATTTAAATATATATATATATTTTCAGCTTCTCCTGGTTATCTGAATATCTACAGAAAACAAAACAAATCCTTATTTTATCAGAAGAGGGGAACGTTGACGTGATGGGGTCAATCCAGTTCAAATAAAGTTGTAATTCTAGAATTCAAATCTACAAGGCAATTAAAGACCAGAATCTTGGCTACATTTTGCTTCTAGAGCCCTGATGATTTTTCTGTTCAATTTTGGAATGTACAGAATAACTGAAACAGAAAATCATGGATTCAGGTGTTTTGTGTTTTTTCCTTGGTCTTCATTTTAGCTTGAGCAGCTCCAGTGTGAGCTGACCCGAGTGCTGAGGGAGAGAGACGCCTACAAGGCTCGCTACGAGAAGCTCCTCAGTACAAACCCTGGAGCCGGAGGAGATGCTCCTCCAGCACGCACAGCCTCCCCACCACCTGACTACTTCCTCTGAGTTCAGCTTAGGAGGACAACCAGCCTAAATGGAGCATCAGCTGTGGAGTAATCAGACGTTCAGAGGAGCAACGTATTTGTGTGGGCTGTGTGTGCGTGAGAGAGAAGGACAGAGTTTGGCAGATAGTGTGGGGCTGCACAACAGCAAAAGCCTCCCTGTGATTGACTGACTTTTGCTTGAAGGGGTATCACTCAGGCCTCGGCCGTTTTTCCGACTTAGATTTCCTTCACTGTGAATGCACAGCTCTCCAGCCAGAGCTCCTCTGTGCAGCATTTGACAAAAGTATCTTTGAAAAATGCACCAGAATCGCTTCATTATGCAAAAAAAGATCAAAAAAACAAAGCTGAGTATGATATCTATGCAAAAGGACACTATCTACTCTCTAAGTGAGTGGTTGAAGCTCGTTGTAGTTCATTATTTTCCTTTTTATATGCTGCTAAAGCTGCAGAGGTCTGAGTAGTGCAGTGGTGATACACATGGAGTGGTATGGGCTTGGATGAAAGTGTCCGCGGTATGCAGTTAAATATTCGCCAGCTATATTTCACAGTTGCCTACCAAAGTCTTTAAGCTCACAAAGACTTCTTATTCTTTGTAAGATGAATAATCATAGATGAAAGAATGTAAAAGAATACCTTTCATGGGAATCTTCCAGTGATTGTGCTAAACCAATAGTGGGAATTTAGCTCCTGTGTTTTAGCAAAGACAAAATCTTTTCGTTAGTTGAAGACTTTTTAGTTATTAACAGTGACAGGTTTGTTGTTTTTCTCTGAAAAAAATGTGTTTTTGTTTGACTTTTGACTCAGATGGGGGCCGATAGTGAGCTTAATCACAGCAAATGATAAACGAGAAGAACAAATAAAGGTGTGGCATGATTTGTGTGGTTGTGTCCAGTTCTCCGGCCTAAATAAGATATTCATGGGGGAGTCAAAGAGCTCCGACGTATGTGGACAATCACTATATTCAACGTGGCACTAAAAAGCTGGTGGCTGTGGAATACCGATGGCTCATTTCAGGTGCAGGGATAAACAGAAATGCAAAAAAAAGATTTTCATGGAGACTCTTTTTTTTTTTTTTAATGTCCCATGGAAAGTTTGCCAGGTTTTGTGCATTAGAGCTATTTATTTTGTTTGGGTGTAGGTTCCATAAGTTGTTCTTTTATTTATTCACTTATTTATGATGTATTTATCGTTTATTTATGTACGGATTCTAATAATTTTACTGGTTTTATTCCACTAGCATGTATTTTTACTTTCCTACAGTTTATTTTATTCAGTTGTAATTAGAATTAACATAACAAAACATGGCCATTATCCTGGTTTTCTGCTCCTGTTGTAGTGTGGTTTTATATGCCTATGAAATAAACAGTTCTTTAACATCCTTTGGAGTGTGTCGGCTGGGTTTTGTGCATCGTGCATGGCTTTTGACCTCCTTCATTCCCCTATCAGAGCATCTCCCACGTTCAGCGCCATGCGGGCCTTTTCTCTGTGCCCAGCTCCATGCCTGTCTTTATCCCTGTGCCTCCATAGAGAGGCAGTGACCTGGCTGTGTGCTGTTTGGGATGACCTCATCTCCAGCTCTGCCTCTCTCTCTTTGGCCTGTACAATAGGACCAGGATTAGGGCTATAATAGCTCACTGCCGGAGTCTATTGTGGCATTGTGTGGGAGGGGCGCCCCACCGCTCATGGTCCCGCTCACGTTTTGACAGAAAACGCATCCAAACGTTGGGTAAGGAGACAGAAAGAGGTTGTGAACCCGTTCCTAACAAATGTAACAGATGGTAGCCACGGTTCAAGTAGAAATGCTTTTATTCTGTTTCCACTTTTTTAAAGAAATAAATAAAACTGAGCTCTAATGGAGTACCGAGACAAAAAGAACCTCAACTCTCAGTGAGGACTCTTGTGTTATACCTCCCCCTAGGGGTTGTGTTCTGTATTGCCTTTTGTCTTTTGTGGCATGGAGCATCTTTGCAGAAAACTACAGGCTGCCTGAATGTGTCCGCTCTGCTTTGATCGCAGCAACTTCCCCCTTTCACAGATGTGGGGGGGCATTTCAACTCACATTACAGTTAGTCAGTGAGATGAATGACAGAGTTGTGCGCAGAAATGGACCCTAACATCAGGAGTAGGAGAGAGGGAGACGCGTAAAATGAGGAAGAGGAGGAGGAGGACAAAGAGAGAGAGAGAGAGCGGCGGGGAGGAAGCCAAAGAGAAAGAAGGAGAGAGGGAGCTTCCTTTGCAGTTGCAACGCAGACACCTGACAGGTGAGAGATCAGCCCCGCATACCCTGGCTCATAAAGAGAGTAGGGTGAGAGGCTCAGAAGGGAGGCTTTGGTTCTCTTTGTGTCTATTGGATTCCTCACAAATTGATTGATTTCAGTTTGCAGATGCCGACAGATGTGCCTGAAGACAGACTCAGCACCGAGGAGAATGTGCACAAGGTAAGGGACGTGAAGCGTGATGAGAGCCTCCGATTTGCCACGTTTTGCTGCGAGTAGATGTCGTATTCTTAGAGTGTGAGCGGACGTTGCAGGTAGGCAGTGCTGCAAGATGTGGGTGTCCTGCATAACAAATTACTAGAAGTGAAGTTTGCAAGCATGGTCTCTCAAATCAGCCTTAGAGTGGCAAAGCTGGCTCATCTATTGAAGAAATGAATCAAAGACAATACTTTTATATCAGCAGAGCAACATTTACCACGCACTTCAAAGAGCAATGTTTAACCATTTTAATAGGCACTGAGCATATTAAAGGTTCTAGGATTTTTCTTTTTTTGGGGTGTTTTTTCCAGCTTTTTGGGGTTTTGTACCTAACTTAAGCAAACCTTTGTTTTTAAAACACTTTCTCAATCCATCAAAGTTTTGTTTTTCCAAGTTTCCCTTTGTTCCATGTGTGCACAACGAAATTCAGTCTCCAATCGGATTCTCTGACTCATATAGATAAGAAATCCTAACTGGCTGAGATTGTGATCATATATTTTTCTCTCAGTTTTGTTTTCGAATGGTCACGAATTATTACCAATGACATGTGAAAGTCTGTGGCAGCAGTTATGATGGTTAAAAAGTTGAGCTGCACAAAACGCTGCCAAGTAAATTGAGTAAAAATTGAAGGTGACCAACACGTCTTTGCGTTTTGTTTGTGAAAAATGCTTCAGAATGATGACAGTTCGTTTGCATCTCTCCATTCAGTGTGACAGTATGACTCTGTCCAGCACCCCGACCGTCCGCAGAGGAAGCACTCCTCTGCCTCTGAAGCACCAGCTCCGGCGAGAAGAGGCTGTCCATGATGATGGAGACTGGACCTCAGGTGCAGCTGGACCTTCAGCTTCTCCAAACAGTTTCAACTCTGCCTTGGATGACATTCCAACTGTGGCTTTGGAGGGCCGGCCCGATGGGCCGCTTAGGATCGCCTTGTTGGGGCAAAACGGCGTGGGGAAGTCTTCTCTTGCCATCGCCCTCGCCGGTGACCTGGACCGAACTGCTTCTGTGGATTCTGATGGTACACCATTCTGTGTTTGACAGGGTCAATGCAGCAGGAAGGCAGCCTTTGCATTGTCATAACTCTGCCAGCAGGTAGTAAATAAGTAAAAGCTCTCACTACTCATCAGAGACCTAACTGCTCCTGTCCTTGTCCCAGGGGAGGGTTATGTGCGCGCAGTCACAGTGGATGATGAGGAGAGCACCATCATTATCTATGACAACTGGAGACAGGTGAGCTGAACAACACCTCGCCATTTTCCCTCGCCGCACTTTCATTCAGAGCTCCTCCTCTGAGCTGCACACAGTTTGCTCGGCCACCTTGACTCCTTTGCTCTGCTGGATACTTTTCTTCCTCTTGACTGAGCTATTGAACAACAAAAGGAAGCTCAAAGTGTTCCCTTTCAGTTGGGATTTGTACCACTTGACCTGGTTTGGTTTTCTTTGAACAGTTTAGTGAGTTGTCAAAGACAGTGTTCATTCACTCAAAAAAATAGCTGCATAAATCATTACAACTCCCGCATTTGGATTTCAGAATGCAGAGAAAACATGTGAATGACAATCACTATTCTATTAAATCAAGATGAATATATTGAAAATATACTCTTTATTCCTAAAGGAAAGCCGTAACAACTGTGGATATCAGCAGTGAGGTTCTAAAAATGTTCTAAAACATAATTAACAAATTTTCAAATTAAAGCTCATAAAAAAGAATATATAAAAAGTGAAATAAAGTTAATATGAAGCCTAGGAATCAGGACTAAAGTGATCTTCTGCGTGAAGTTCTCCCTCCAGGCCCAGGAGGAACCCATCTGGAACAGAGCTTGAAGGAGTCTCCGAGTGCGGGAAAGGGGCTGGTTGCAAAAACTTCATTTACTCATAAAATTCTGTTGTTCACCTTTCAGCACATCCCCTCAGGGGTCACCACAGCAGATCCGCTTTCACTGATCCACACATGTTTCAGGATCCACATGGGATCCATGTGTGTTTTAGTTTGGCAGAGATATTTACACCGGATGCCCTTCCTGGCACAACCCTGTATTTTGTCCGAGCTAGGGACCAGCACAGAGTTTAGGCCTCCTTGTGGCTACATATTTAGGCAGCAGTGTGAAGGGTCTTGCCTAAGAACTCACACTGGATTCAGCTCATCGTTCCCTCTGGAAAACCCATGTGCCAGTCCTGCACGCAGCCAACTGATCTGTACATTTTTTAACAATAAAACTCTGACAAGCAACAAAATAAAATATGAACTAAACAGGAGAATCAAGGAGCCTGAGGCAAAATTTGCCAAAACGGATGAAGAAAAGCAAGAAACCTGGAAGTGGGGGGAAAAACTGTGCTCTTGAAGCGCAATTACCTGAAATACAAACAGCTGAGTCAGCGGAAACTCTAACATGGCGTGCTATGACTTTAAGAAAACAGAACTGGACTTAAAAAATGACTGAAGTGATGAAAAAAATTCAGGAAAACTGAACCTAAAAATGATCTCCACGTTACCATGGACTTCAAAACCTCAGACGTGAACCATAATGGTGAGGAGTGTTCAGTGTTTGTTTGCTACTCATCTGTGTAGTAGTTTAATTTTATCTTAGATATGTGTTCCCTTTTACGTTTATTTCTGGTTCCTTCCTAGGTTTTCTGTCTCTAGATTTGATTGACAGCAGGGACTTCTCCACATAACCCAGTTTGTGTTTCGAGACTGCACGAAGCATTGAATTGAATGAGTCATGCACACAGCAGAAATACGGCTTTAAAGTCAACGTTTTAAGACCCTGTCTTCAAATTCTGGGTAAAAATAATCATTTTAACATTATTTACTCAACATGCAGATTTAGCACTTCCTCATATTCAGTAAAGCATTACAATTGAGAGCATTATTTTGTTCTGCATTGTGGAATAAGGTCAGATCTGAACTGAACCAGCAAGGAAGACGTTTTTAAACGTGAAATAGTAAAATTAAAGTATCAGATAGCCGCATTTGGTGACGTAAATGTTTGTCAGTCGTCCACTTGTTGACAAGTCAAACAAAGATTCTTGTGTGGCAGACGTACTTCAACTGAACTTGGTATTTGCTGGTTAAATTCTCATACTTTGAAGACTGAGTTGTTTTCTGATAAAAAAACAAGGCATTTCTTCTGTCTGTCAGCTCAAGTTCACATTAAGAAATCTGCATAAACTGAGGCGACCCCTTCTGTTAGTACATGTTTAATGTCCAAAAAGATCTGCCAGTTGAACAGCTGAAATATTTTCTGTATTTCTGGATACATCTTTTAAAGCAGGAGTCATTGTGACTCACCGCAATGTTACAAGTAAAGTCATTTATCAAGTGAGATAAATAAGTTTGACCAGAAAGTGGCCCAGTTTTTAAAAAAGATTTAGTTTCTGTGGTTGTAGAATCCTGGGTCAGGTATGGAGAGCGTCTGTATTAACAGTAACAGGATAATAGGTCATTTGGGACACAAACTGCTCATGATGTTTTTCTGACGCACGTGTGAATCTTGCCACATCTGCAAGGAAAGCTCCTCTCAGGCTGTTTTCCAGTTTTCCCAGTATTCCCCAGAGAGAAACCGAGAGGCGACTGGAGCCGCCTTCAGCGTGGGCGGGCATTACAGTTTCTGACTTAAGTGGATGTCTCATGGCACAGTTTGTGTTTCTTTGTTCATGCTGTTTTTGATGCTTCATTTGGCTCTGCAATTAGTTCACTTGTGTAATTCCAGCATCACACCCCTGTTTGTCATTACGGCAAAAGGCTTGCTCCCAGTGTGCTCAATAAGCAATATAATCAGAATGAAATGAAAAGTCAATGAACCGTGGCAGCACATGCTGAAGAGACACTGCGCTGTGAAGGATTTTCATGTTTTGGTTATTTTCAGAGAGTTTCTCTGCTGTATGGGGAGGGTTTGTCACAAGGAACATAAACCAAAATAGAGTTGTGTTCTTTACCAGAACATCCAAAATCTTGAAGCTTCTTAAGAAGCCTCTCTGATAGCATTCTGAGGTTTCTCAGCAGGTAATTGGGGATTAAAGTGACAGGATGTCTTTTTCCAGAGGATTCTCACATTATTACGCTCCAACCTTGCAGGATCTCTGCTAAAAAAAGAAATCGGCATGTGTTTTCATATTTTGCTGCTGTGCAAGAGGCTTCTTCCCCCTGTAATTCATCCTGCTCTGACGATCTGTTTCTGCTCATTTGTCAGGACCTGTCAGCCCTGCAGTGTGAGGTATGTGTCCTGGTGTTTTCAGTGACTGACAGGCGCAGTTTTCACCGAACTGCTCAACTCCGTCTCCTCCTAAGAGAGACGCAGCCCCACACTCCTATAATCCTCGTTGGCAACAAGAGCGACCTTGTCCGCACACGTGAAGTCACCTGTCAAGGTAAACAGCACTATGCCCCTTTTCTTTCTAACCGTATTTGTTGTTTGTCTTCCTTCCTGCTGGAGTTAGTCTTTCCAGTGCTGACAGTAAACACTAGTAAATGTAAATGTAATTTCCTGCTTCATCTCAGCGTGGGAGCATGAAGGGTGCTGTGACTGCAGCCACTGCCGACTCACATTCATACAGTTATGCATCCACACTGTGCTGCTCTCCAAAGTGCACTAAGATGCTGTTTACTAATGTGACCCGATCAGACAAGACATTCCATATTTACAGCAATCAGCAACAAGAATCAACAAGCATCTGATTTTGACGAAAAGGCAAAGAAAAAATTCAGAAGTCCGATAATTCAAGACACACCCTTGTTTGTCAAGTTGAAGCTGAAAGTTTCAGGAAAAAAATCCGTTTGGTTATTTTCGGTCTTTCTTATTAAGTGAACATTTTTGGTTCCACATTTAGATTAAAATATAAACCTGCTGTGTTTATTTTGTAAAATAAACATCTGCTTTGTCTGAGACTAAACTGCTTTGGTTCATTTTTGTTTTTCACATTGATATGTCTTTACATCTTATAAGAGCAGGCCGACTTTAACACAATTATGGACAATGTTCTTTAATTTCCCCCACGTGGTTTCCTCCCACACAGAACAAGTGCAGCCTAACCCGTCACAACCTTCACCACCTTTGTTTCTCTTTCTTTGATCAAAATAATCACATCTGATGACATTAAGACATTCTGCTTCATCCTTTTTCTTTTCTGCTCATTTTTTTTAACGTCAACAGCTGTGTCTGCATTAAATACTGCTGCAACCTACTGCATCACTGAAACGAAATGTCTGCATTTCTACATGAGTTTTAAGAATGCCAGCATTTTATAGTGGTCTTTCTACATGCAGGGGTCTTTCTTGCATGGCTTATCCGGTTTAAGGCACTCAGTAAAATGTTTGGAGGGATGTCTTCATTTCTCATATCCAGCTGGAGGGAAAAAATAGCTCATTGAAAGAGTTATAAGCACTGATGTTTATCTTTTTTACAATTGCTTTATCTGTTCCCAACAGGCCCTGCAGCGGATTGAGACGCTTTTCAAATTCAATCAAAACACAATATGTGCAAGTATCTTCAATGCTAATGTGACAGGAACAATGAAAGTTAGGCTCCAGGGAAACAGGTGTAATATCATGGCAGGGATTCTAAAATCAAGTTTCATTCAAGAAAAGGCGCCTATGATGTCAGCATTCATCTCGCTTCCTCTTCTCCAAACGGTCCTTACCTCCTGCACTTGCATCTTTAATTGGAGGGGCTACGATGCAAGAACAGGAGGGAAGAAAATAATCTCAAAATGTGGCCTCTTAGGGGGGAGAAAAAATCCAGAAATTCACCAAAAAGGTCAAAATTTCAACATTTTTTTAACATATTTTTTGAAAGTCCCACTCCAATCATGTTCTGATCTAAAGCATTCCTTTTTGTCTTTTAATTACGATAATTCCATTTTAAACCAATGTTTTTTGTTTTTTTTAATCTTTGTTGTTTTCTAGGACACAGTTTCTGCAGAGCAGCAGGTGTTCATTTGAAATTCACCTCTGAGTTGTGGGCGGGACCGTTGGTGCAGAGTAAACCCACCCCTTTCCACTACGCACAGGATGTCTATTAGATACCTAATACACTGTAGATGTCTACAGGACCTCTCTGATGACTCTATCTTGTTACTCTATTAGAGGTTCACCAATAACGTTTTGAAAGATATCTGCATATGGAGGTTTACTACACATCTACTTGTAGTCATTTAATCTTGGAATATTTTAAATGTCTACATAACTTTTTAAAACTTTTATTAGATTAAAAAATGCTGAAGTTTTACATCCATCATCCTGAATCCCTTATGGGGTCACAGGTTTGCTGGTTCCAATCCAGCTACTGTTTGAAGGTGGAGTACACCCTAATCAGATCACTGCTTTGTCACAGAGCCACAAAAACTGAACTGTGGGAGGAAGCAGGAGAAAATCCACACCTGTAGAGGGAGA
>BSAI01000018.1:1243172-1281761 GCA_036245035.1 Adrianichthys oophorus
AGACATCTAATAGAACATCAAATAGAGAAACAAAATAGAGTTGTCTGAGATGTCCAGAAGACATCTACAATATATGTAGTTTAGACATCTAATAGAAATCTATGTCTTTTAGATGTTTATTATTTATCTGATAGATATGTTGTCTATCAGATAACTAATAGACATCTACAATACAACTCTATTAGATGACTAATAGACATCCAGAGTCCAGTGGGAAGAAACTACTCAAATGGTTTGTTTACGCAAGGCATGATGGGACCACGACACAATTAGTTGTGGGAAAATCGTTTGCTAGAAATCTCTCTCGTAACAGCCCCTCACAACCCCAACCTAAATATTACTGGTGCAACAAAAAAGGCAAGCAATATTGAAACTACCTAGACGTACAGTTCTGAACCAGATTCCAGCTCAGATGGGTAAATCAAACACATACAATGATCTATTTGTCTTCAAGTGGATCAAAATGGAACAGAGCAGGGATCTTGTGGCTTACCGTTGTAGGATTTATTCCACTGCTATAGGCTTTTTACAACAGTATTTTTTCATCATCTCCTGAATCACAATGATTAGCATGAAGAAATACTTAGAAATGTAATTTTAAACTTTATTTTCTTCATATATATCCCCCATCATCAGAAAAAGACCACATACATCAAAACACCAAAAACATGATTTCTTCAGAGTGTCTTTTAATGAAATCTGTGCCAGTTTAATTGTTCATTTAAAAAAATCATCATAAAATAACTGTTCATGTTTTTTACTCTTTGAATTTATTTTGGTTTGTCAAGAAAAGAGAACGATCTTTCTCTGTTTTCCTTATCCATTCTGCCTCTCCTCTTCTTTGTCGTCCATCAGAGGCTATGTCCAGTGCTGCTCTTTTCAATGGTCTCTATGTGGAGATCTCTGCCTCCCTCGACCATCGCACGCTAGAGCTCCTGGAATGTGCTGTGCGACTAGCGAGAGGCCAGTCCCCGTGGCCCCCGGGGGCCAGTGCAGAAGACATGAGCGGAGGTCAACGAGAGAGCATCACTTCACGGGCCAAACGTTTCCTGTCCAACCTGATGCCGCGGTACCCACGGGAGAGAGAAGTGGGCAAGTTCCTGAGACAAAAGTCCAGATCCTGCCATGACCTGGGGGCGTTGTGATCAAGGAAGCAACAGTTTGATAGTTAGCAGAGAAAACTCAAAGTTTACCATTGGTGAGGAGGAAGGAGTGACACAACACTTAGTGGACAGAGAGGCGGATGTGAGTGACAGCAGCGGTGCGAAGGTGCTGGAGTAATAACAAGGTGTCAGTACTCTATGTTATGAGAGATTGTCATGCACAGTGGAAAGGAGGAAGACGAGCAGTTGAAAAAGTCAGGAATTATATTTCTTTGAATGACGACATTGAACTTTTGTAACCAGGCCAAACATAGTAGAGCAAGTTCTGATGTAGAAAACATGTAAATAAGCCGTAGAAGTGATATTTAATTGCCACCCTCATAGTTTTGAGAGCTAAATAAATGGCTTTTTGAGTCTTGAGAGAAGTGCTGTGTTAATGTACACATTTTCCTATTTCCCCTTACATAAAAGAATGGCACAATCCCATAAGAGACAAGCAAGGAACAAAATCATGACTACACAAGCTCACAAGTCTTTACAGGGTCACACTTTAACAGCGACTCCTGTTGTTCTCATTAAATCAAAGCCGGTCAGGTTTTCATGACGACACGAAGAAGAAAGTAATCAAAGGTCAACAAGAACAGATGGGAATTAAAGAGAACTCTGTCTGGCAATAAGGGAACCAGCAGCAAAGGAAAGACAGATTATTGTCCAGACTGATTGTTGCCACGTTACTGTTGTCATGG
Organism: Adrianichthys oophorus; assembly: GCA_036245035.1. Classification (NCBI taxonomy): domain Eukaryota; kingdom Metazoa; phylum Chordata; class Actinopteri; order Beloniformes; family Adrianichthyidae; genus Adrianichthys; species Adrianichthys oophorus. Next base: position 1,245,022 of record BSAI01000018.1, read on the forward strand.
AAACCTGAAGTCATACACAGTATGTCCGTTTCAGCACTGTGAATACACCTCTCTTTTCTTATCTTGTAGGGAAAAAGGTGGCTGCATCTTGCAGAGCAAGTTGCATCTTTAAAATGTAAGACTAGAAAAAAAAAAACAGCTGAGTACAGATCACATATCAGCCCCCACACATGTGTACCAACCCACAGCATTTCCATCTTCCCACTGACACCCACACACCAGCAAGGCTGTAGCTCATTGTAGGTCATTATACCCATCATTTCCATCAAAGGGCGAGCTGTGCTGCTGTAGAAGAAAAGCAAGAAAAATGGTGGCACAAAAGTCTGACTCATTCCTTTGGCTGCAAACTCTTGGAACCAAATGAAAGATTGAGATTTCGCTCTTTGTCTTCACAGGCGGCAATCTCCATCTTGTGGTTGAGTTAAAGTCCTACAACACTCAAATCCACAGCAGTCTGGAGAATTTAAACATTTGTTTTAATTTTTTGACACAAAGCATAATTTAATTTTTACTCTGAATGTTGGTGTTAACATATAAATTGTCTATTTTTAATCGAAATGTATGCACCATGACATCTGTTTTTACACTGATATTTGCATGAAATAATCTTTGTGTTCTATGTAATTCTAATACATATCCAGGTGTTTGATTATTCAAATAATGACAATTTAGTTAAAGAAAATTTAAAAGAGCAACTGGTAAAAATATGTAACAAATAAAATTGTCAGGTTTACAAAGGTTAAAAAGGTTTACAATTCTTACTTCAGTTGTTTAAGGTAAACAAATACAAGTTCAGACAACATAATACACTTTTTTTCTCAATTTTAATTTTTTGCAACAATTGAAAGAAATTTAAAAAAGGTTGAAATTTAAACAAATGTTTTAAAAACAGACGAAATTTCGAAGCAATCTACCCAATTTTCTAGTTAAAGAGATGTCTACTCTATATGTGAATTTATGTAAATTTCCTTTAGGCTTGGGTATGTATGTGTTCAGGAAGTTGGGTGATTGATGCATGAACATAGCCAGACAGGTTAAAAAGAAAAGGTCAGAAAATCATTGTCTTACTCACTGCTTAGAGTCATAACCAACTGCCATCCACATGCAAAGAAACTTAGCAGATATGGACAGTCCCTGACCGATCTAAACCAAGTCTTTTTCAAAAGCGAGTTGTTTTAATAGACCAGTAAAAGCTGATTGGTTAAACTTTGGTGTCACCTGTGGATTTATTATAAATGAATAAACCCTGAAGTGAGAAAGGCATGTAAACCAAGGCCAAATGTTTCCAAATCAAAGAAGAACACATTAAATTCTTGAAATTTGAATGACCTCTAAAAAAATCAAAACAACTTAAAAAAAATGTCAAGAATATAAATTTAACTTATAAACAACAAACATGTAATTAAACCAGACGTGAAATGATTTAATTTCAAGTATAAAATCTCTGTTATTAACATAAGAATCAAAGTGTTTCTCTTTTGGTTTCTCTTTAGAAACCAAATTTGAAGAACTGCAAAATGTGGTAATTTAGGGTTTGTTTTAAAATGTAAGCTTGCTTGTTGCCATCTCACTGCAAAATCACGATTTGAGATGTTGGACATTAGACCAGTTGTTTCCAACCAGAGGTTTGCATACCCTTGAAGGTACTTGAACACACTGCAGGGAAAAATCTGAGCAGTTTAATATCTTGAAGGCTCTTTGTAGTCATAATAACACTATATTAGTGGGCTGTATAGGGCTATATATATACTAGCTTCAGTTCATAGTACATTAAATCAATGAAATCAACTAATCACATAGTGAAGAAATTGGTGCACAAAGTCTCCCATTGGCTATTTTTCCCCATGCCTTTATCTTTCCCCTACAATAAACACATTGGTAAAATTTAGGAATAAAGAAAAGAAAATCCTAAAAAACACTTTGATCATTTCTGCTCATGGATTTAGTCAGTTACTGATTTTATTAGATCAATACATCCATCAAAGTGAGCTTCTCCATGTATTTCAGCACCATGGATAGTGACATGGTTTGTAGTTGGCGTGAGATGCCCATAGAGGGACCTGACTCTGCTTCATGTACTATCCCTAAAGCACGGTGTGTTTGTTACTAAACCAGCAGAACATTTTGAAAAGAAACCACTCTGACATACTGTAATGTGTATTATATTTCTGCATGCTGGTGGTGCAAAAAAGCTTGTTTTATCCAAACCCATACAGTTTTACTGAGAAGAATTTATTTGTCAGGAGAAATTTTCACTTTAAATAGTTCCAAAATTTAGAAAAAAGGGGATTTCCAGTTTGAACTGATCAATATTTGTACCAAAGTGTTACTGCCATTATTCTCCTTTCCCTTTAGCTTTAAACCACAAAAGACATGATGACATAATGCACCCTTTTTGTCCATCTTCAAAATCTTCTGAATCCCTTTGGGGTCACAGGGTTCTTGGAGCAAACCCAGCTACTGTTGGGTGAATGTCAGGTACATCTGGAACAGGTTGCCAAACTCAGACTTAGGGGAAATTTAGATACCAAATCATCTATGAAGCATGTTTTTGGACTGTGTGAGGAAATTGGAGTGCCCTGAGAAAACCCACACATACACAAGGCAAGCATGCAAACTCTACATCCACTGTGCAGTTAGAGCCTTCTTTGTCTAAAGTAATCTGACCAGCCAAGTTCAAAAGGTTTACCCCACAAACACAAAAAAATAATAACGCCACAATCACCCTCCCCGGGGTGGACCTCACCCCAAGCTCAGGTCCTCTACCAGAGGCCTGGGAGCTTGAGGGCCCTGCAGTGTCTTATCTGTTCCTATCACTGCGCTTTTCTGGACTGAGATGTCTGAGGTCTTTCTAGGGATCTGCTGCAGCCACTCCTCCAGTTTGGGGGTTACAGCCCCGAGTGCTCCAGTTACCACGGTCACCACTGTCACCTTCAGCTTCCAAGCTTTCTCCAGTTTTTCTCTGATTCTCTGGTATTTCTCCAGTTTCTCATGTTCCTTCTTCTCGATGTTACCATCACTTGGTACTGCCACATCCAGCACAACAGCTTTCCTCTGTTCTTTATCCACCACTACAATGTCTGGTTGGTTCCATTACCATCCTGTCCGTCTGTATCTGGAAGTCCCACAGGATCTTTGCTCTCTCATTCTCTGCCACTTTCGGAGGTGTTTCCCATTTTGACTTTGGGGTTTCCAGTCCATATTCTGCACACATGTTCCTGTATACTATTCCGGACACTTGGTTGTGGCGCTCTGTGTAGGCTTTCCCAGCCAACATCTTACACCCTGCAGTTATGTACTGGATTGTTTCAGGTGCCTCTTTACACAGCCTACACCTTGGGTCTTGTCTGGTGTGGTAGATCTGAGCCGCTATCACTCCGGTGCTCAGGGTTTGTTCCTGAGCTGCCAGGATGAGCGCTTCTGTGCTGTCTTGTAGGTCAGCCCTTTCTAGCCATTGGTAGAACTTCTTGATATCAGCCACTTCAGTTATGGTTCAGTGGTACATCCCATGCAGAGGCTTGTCTTCCCATGAGGATCTGTCCTCCAGCACCACATCCTCTGTTGTCCATTGCCTGAGACATTCACTGAGCACACTGTCAGTTGGGGCCTTGACCTTGATGTGTTCATGCATCTTGGATGTTTCATCCTGGATAGTGGCTTCCACGCTCTCTAGTCCTCGGCTCCTTCCTTGCGGCAAGCATGCAGTCTCAGGGTGCTGGATTTTGGATGGAACCCTCTATGTCTGGTGAGGAGCTTTCGTGTCTTAACATCCGTGGTCTGTATCTCTTCCTTTGCCCATCTTATTATTCCTGCAGCGTATCTGATGACTGGCAGTGCAGAATTGTTTATTGCATGGGTCTTGTTCTTGCCAATTAGCTGGCTTCTCAAGACTTGCCTTACTCATTGGAGGTATTTAGCTGTTGAGGCTTTCCTTGTTGCCTGCTTCAGGTTGCCATTTGCTTGTGGAACTCCAAGGTAATTGTAACTGTCCTCAATGTCTGCTATTGTTCCTTCTGAGAGTGAGATTCATACCTACCTTGAGACTACCTTGCCTCTCTTTGTCATCATCCGATTGCATTTCTCCAGTCCGAATGACATCCAAATGTCAGTACTGTAGATCCGGGTGGTGTGGATCAGGGAGTCAATGTCGCGCTCACTCTTAGCGTATAGCTTGATGTGATCCATACGGAGGAGGTGACTGATGGTTGCCCCATTCCTGAGTCGGGATCCATAGCCATGCTTGTTGATTATTTGGCTGAGGGGCTTCAGACCTATGCAGAACAGCAGTGGTGACAGAGCGTCTCCTTGGTATATGCCACATTTAATGAACACTTGTGTGAGTGTCTTGCCATTAGTTTCAAGGGTGGTTTTCAACAACTTCTTTGAGTTTCCTATGAAGGCTCTTAGAGTCTTGTTGATGTTGTACAGCTCCAAGCATTCAGTGATCCACGTTTGTTGCATTGAGTCATAGGCTTTCTTGTAACCAATCCAGGCTGTGCACAGGTTGGTGTGTCGTGACCTGCAGTCTTGAGCGACTGTTCTGTCAATCAGGAGTTGGTGTTTGGCTCCTCTGAAATCTCTACCAATGCCTTTCTGTTTGTTGCTCATGAATTGATCCATGTAGCCGATGTATTTTGGTTGAAGTGATGCCTGACATGAGCTTCCATTTTGGGGAGAGACATGTTTCTAGCTGGTAGATGGATGGGACTACACCCTTTGAGGGGTCCCTCTGGATCAGGAATGGCCGCCCTTCCGTTAGCCATTCAGGGTGAGTCCCATCTCTTAATAGCTGGTTCATTTATGCTGCCAGGCGCTCATGGAGTGCAGTGAGCTTCTTAAGCCAGTACGCGTGTATCATGTCAGGGCCTGGTGCTGTCCAGTTTTTCATAACTGAAGCTCTTTCTTGGATGTCTGCCACTGTGATGGTCACTAATTCTGTTCAGGGAGGTTGCTGTTCTCTTTTCTCAGAGAGAGCAGCCATTGAGCATTGCTGTTCCGTGCTGTCTTTATTTCCCATATACTTTTCCAGTACTGTTCAGTTTAAGGCCTTGGTGGGTCTGCTCTGCTGTTTTGACTCTGCCACTGAGCGTACACTTTTGCAGGTTGAGTTGTATACATCCTGTTTATCTGTCTGGCTTCATTGTCTCTTGTGTACCTCTTTAGATGGCTGCTCAAGGCCAGGAGCCTTTGCTTGGAAGTTGGGTTTGCAAGTTCTCCAACTTGGAAATCATGGAGGGGCCTAAGATTTTCATCTGAGGTTCAGTTCCATTGTGAGAGACATAATCTTAAAAAAATCTGGAAACCACATTGTCCATCCATCCATCCATCCATCCATTTTCTTCCGCTTATCCGGGACCGGGTCGCGGGGGCAGCAGTCTAAGTAAAGATGCCCAGACTTCCCGCTCCCCAGCCACTTCCTCCAGCTCCTCTGGGGGGACCCCGAGTCGTTCCCAGGCCAGCCGAGAGACGTAGTCTCTCCAGCGTGTCCTGGGTCTTCCCCGGGGCCTAGAAAGAAACCACATTGTATGTTTTTTAAAATAATTTCTTGGTATGTTACTGCTGCAAATAAGTATTTGAACACCTGTCAATCACAGAGAATTCTGACCCTCAAAAATCTGTTCAGTCCATCTTTAAATAGTCCACGTCCACTCCACTTTTTATCCTAAAGTAGAAGCATCTGTTTGAGGTGGTCAGCTGCATAAAGATACCTGTCCACCCGATTCAATCAGTAAGACTCCACCTTTTAACTTGACAAAGACTGAGGAGCTATGGAGATAATTTAGTCTCATCCTATATGTGTATGCATAATCCTTGATTTGTAACTTGTGACTGTATTCGCTCCGTAAAGAGCAGTCCAAAGACACCACAACCAAAATGTTCTACCTTTGCAAAGCTGGAATGGGCGACGGAGTAATTGCCAAACAGCTTGATGAAAAAAAGATCCACTGTTGTGGCACTTATTAGGAAATGGACGAAGCCAAACATGGCTGTCAATCTCCCTCAGACTGGGGCTCCATGCACAATCTCACCTTGTGGGGTCACAATGATCCTAAAAAGGTGAGGTGAGCTCAACTACTGGAGCTGGTCAATGACCTGACCTTGATTACAGTAACCTTGGTTACTGTTGGTAACAAACTAAAAGATCATGGTTTGAAATCATGCATGGCACGAAAGGTTCTCCTGCCTAAACCAGCACATGTCCAGGCCCGTCTTAAGTTTGCCAATGACCATTTGGATGATCCAGAGGATCATGGGAGAAAGTCATGTGGTCAGATGAGACCAAAATAAAACTTTTGGTCTTAATTCCACTCCCTGTGTTTGGAAGGAAGAAGATTATATGAAAACCATCAAAAAAAAACATCACTACTGTGAAGCATGGGGGTGGTAGCATCATGCTATGAGGGTGTTTTTCTGCCCATGGGACAACATGACTGCACTGTATCAAGAAGAGGATGACCGGGGCCATGTATTGTGAGAATTTGGAGAACAACCTCCTTCCCTCAGGTAGCACTGAAGATGGGCCGTGGCTTGGTCTTCCAACATGAGAATGACCTGAAGCACAGAGCCAGGATAACCAAGGAGTGCCTCAGTTAGAGGCATATCAAGGTTCTGGAGTGGCCTAGCCAGTCTCCAGAACTAAACCAAATAGAAAATCTTTGGAGGGAACTCAAACTCAGCAACAGCCCAGAAATCTGATTGAAATAGAGAAGATCTTTGTGGAGGAGTAAAGAGTGAAGAGGAAATGTTTGACCTGTGTAATCAAACAAAGGCTACTTTACCAAATATTAACATTGATTTTCCCAGGTGTTCAAATACTTATTTGCAGTAGTAGCATACATAAACGTTATATAAAAAACAATTAAAAATTTATCATAATAAACATATAATAAACATATATAAAACATACCATTTTGTCTCACTAGTGAGGTCTGTATCATCAGTGAGGCCATTACAGGTGCGTTTTTTTAATGTGAAATGGTTTGGTGACACTTCATGTCAGACACACTGAAGCAGAGAGGCTAACAGTGTTGCATGAATGGCATGTGTGTTTTTGGTTTCATAAAGTTAGCAATGGGAAGAAAATCAGCAGACAATAACTTTGAAATCATCTCTTTTAATGGAATGTGTGCAGGAGGCATCATCTGTTAACAGGTTGAGAAGCAGCATAAATGTGTCTTTAATCAAAGGCTGCAGGCCTGTAATTTCTGGTCCGCCTGCTTGAGAGACACCCAGGTGTTGAGCATGGAGGCCCGAAGTTTGGACCAAACCAGATGGTTGGTCAAACCAAAGATCTGTGCTGCAAACTGAGCAGCAGCTTCAGGAGAAAGGATGGTGGAGCACCCAAGACCTGCCAGGAGACAAACCAGAGGAACCAATGAGAGGCTGATTCCCATAGCAGACCATGTTGTTGAATAACGATCGCTCAGAGGTTAACTCACCGCTCGGCAGGCGGAGCGATGACCACACGTCTTGCGCTCCCCAGTCAGGAGTGAGAGGCGGGCAGTTGATGACAGGATAGGCGGAGTTTCCAGACATAACCGGCCCGAGGCCGTTACTTCTGCCAGCTACGGCCACAAAAACAGTGGGAACGCCATCACCTGTGGAAAACGGCCAACATCAGAGTGAATAAAGTGCTACTTACATTAGTCAAACCAGCTTGAACAACACCTTGAAAGAAGGAAATAAACAAGCAGGCTGCCAGCAGGTTTGTTAGGTGATCTTGGGCAGGACAGCATTTAAATCTTTCTGGAATTTAGATGTTTTTGAACTCTTTGTAAAGTTTTTTTATTGTGGATTTCATCCATCTTTTTCAATGAGATTTCAACATTATCAACTGTCAGTCAGGCGTTATGTGGTTTAATACATTTTTGTTTACAACAATGTTAGTTTAAGATGCAAAATTTTGATAGGAGTTATCAGGAAAAGAACATATTTATCCAATTTGATCTACACATTTGGTGTAACTGTTTTATAATTAATTAATTATCAGCAAATTTTACTATCAATACAGCAAGTAACCATTTTAAAAAATAAAACTAAAACTAGATGGGTTATTCTCACCATAAACTTTTGAAAAGTAGGATTTTTTTTCCCCCATAGAAAGTGTTTAAGATTTCATGGAAGCAGCCATTTTGAAATGAGCAGGAAAAGCCCTTCCACTGCCCCTAGTGGAATGATGATGAACTACAGGGCAGAAAACATGGGCCAAGTTCTTAACAATGTGATTTTAAGGAAAGTTTTAATAATCCTAATGAGATAATAAGAGTCTCAGAAATGTGTGCATCAAATATGATACGAACGATTATATAAAAGGTTAAAAAATGCAGGAGACTTGTTTGTATTCAGAAGACGTGACTGCAACTGCAATGCATTAAAACAAAGTATTCAAGACGTTATCCCTTTTCTAGAAGCTCTTGACTGAGCATGTGGCATGCATGTAGCATAATGGAACTTAGAAAGATTAGAAAAATCTGGTTTCTTGAGGCTGAAGTTTGCCTCCAAAACAGTAGCTTTTCAACAGAACAAAGCCTGATGTGGAAACTTGGACTCTGCTGAAAACAGAAACTCACAAACTGATGCTCACCTTCATATTCCGCTTTAATGCGTAGAGTCTCGTCTGGACCCTTGTGAGCCGAGGTCACCCGCAAAGTGCAGGAGATCCCATACAGCACACAAGCCTTCTTGATTTTTTCACAGTGGGCCACGTCTGAAGTGGAGCCCATCAGAACCACCACTCTGCCGCTGACCTGGGGCTCCAGCAGCATCTGCAGAGAACACAAGACCATCAGCTGGTTCCGCTACATGCTCAGGAAGGAGCACATCTTGCAATGATTGTGGCTAAAACAAGCAATGAAACAGAACGCTAAGTTTGTCTTACCTTGACCCGTTCAGCCACCCACTCAAAGTTTCTCTTCACCACCTGCATCGCTTCTGGAGTGACTTCCTTCAAATCTCTGTACACCTGGGGAAAAGCAGGAAGGGCAAAAATAAGATTTCTCCTCTTTGACTCCTTTTATAGAAGCATCCTCACAGGAAATGAAGAGCCGGCAGAGACCTGCTTGTCCTTCTGCTGGCTCCGATCGCCTGACGGCCACAGCCTCCACGAGTCATTGTCGATCACATCAGCAAGGATAATCTCTTGAGTTTTCACATTTACACCAAACTCAATCTACAAGCAGGACAAGCAGGTGTTTAGAGGTGCAGTTACATGCAGTGCGCACCAGCAGGGGGCAGCGTTGTGCTACATACCTTCATGTCCACCAGAGTGCAGTCCTGAGTGGCCCAAGCTCTCTCCAGAATCTCAAAAATGGCCACAGTGCTGCGGTTCATGATGTCCATCTCACACCTACCAATCGGGAGCCCAGCCAGACAAAACTTAGCTTCCAGCAGCTGCTCCTCGGACCACTGAGGGTCGTTGTTGGCATCATCCTGAAGACCAGAAGTTCTGGTAATTCAAATCCCACGAGACAAACTTGTTAAAGATCAAAGAGACCCGATGAGCCTTACTTTGAAGAACATCTCCATCTTCAGAGGAGAGAAGCGAAAGCCTTCTTTGACTCCAGGATTCCTCTTGAGGAAAGAGCCGGTCGCCACTCTGCGGCACACCCACTCGATGGGGATCATCTCACAGTGGGCTGCGATGAAGGCCGTCTCCGAGTGCTGCTTCACAAAAGCAGTCTTGATGCCTGAAAACAAAGTGGACGGCATCCTTAAAGACCAACTGTGGTGAAAACAATGTTTTAACATGTTCTTGTGGCATTTTTCTGATTACATTTAGGAAAGAAAATTAGGATCAAAATTGCATTTCTGGGTTTGTTTATTGAAACTGTTATGAATCAGAAGCTGACAAAAAAAAAAAAAAAGACAAAGCAGTTTGAAGAGGAGCTTATTTGTGATGTAGAAAATATGGTGAGCGGGCCACAAAGCTCCCTGCTCTGCTGTGTTCTGATGCATCCGCTTACAGACAAATAGATCCATGAACATCTTTGTTTTCCACGTCAGAGCAGAAACTAAGTCCTAAATGCTAAACACAGCATAATCATTATTAAAAAACCACTGGTAAAACGTTGAAAATATATCAAAAGGTGACCAGAGTGGGACTTTATTCTGGTGAATCATGGGGGTGGTCCACTGCTGCAGATCACAAGACTGCATTAGTGCAGCTCGACTGACACGCTCCAAACTCATCAGAAGCTTGTGGTGGAAACTTATCCCATTAGATGATGCTTTTATTTTCTCAACAGGAGGCTCCAGATGGAGCTGTCTGCACGCGCTCAGGAAGTTCAGAGGCTTTCACCCTAACCAGTTTACACAGCGTCTTCATGTCACAGGGTGACATTAGGCTGAATCTGTCGCTGTCCCAACACAGGTCACATGACTGACCTTTTATCACCCCCACCCCACAAACCCATGCTGCTCCCATTTAGATTTCCCAAAAGATTCTACTGTGCAATACTCTTTACAATCATTCATTACTAAACTGGCGTTTGTGGTTTGAACTGACACAAAGATGGGAAGTATGGGGGCCTAGAGGGATCAAACCTCACATCTGCCTGCTCAGGAACTTTCACACTTTTTTTTTGGTCGGAATTTACAATTTGCTGCAGCGTCACTGACCAGATTCCTGCAGCAGTTGGAACACGCAACTCGTGGTCTTGTTGGACATGGCAGCCTTTCCCTCCATTTGGTCTTTCCTCACAGCATTCCAGGCGGTGATCTGGTCTTTGGACTGGACCAGGACCAGTCCGGGTTGGTCCACGATTTCTAAAATCTGCTTAGTCTTCCCTTCATTGAGCTTCTTCCCAATGTTCAACTCTGAAAACACAGACAGAAGCGGGATCAAATACACCTGGAGTTGGAACCCGCGTGCGTTCGCGCTCGTGCGCTCACCTGGAGCGGAGGCCATGGCGCAGACGGGTCCCCAAATCTCCTGAAAAACAAACCAGAGTTGTTGGGAGAAACGGCAGGAGCAGCGCAGGCATGCAGCGGAAGACGCCGTGAGCGGTCCCGTCTTACGTTCTCCAACAACCAATCACAGCTCTCCCCCGATCCCCTCGGCTAATCGCTACCCTTTGCGTTCACCACGTGACCAGAGATGACCATAAGAATTTTAAGGAGACGACAAAAACTTTGAATCTCCTCCATGTTCGCTGCTGATGAAAGGATCGATTCAGTCAAAACTCGATCACCTAACGGCGCCCTTTGACCGGATCGATCGATCTGTTTGCACACGTGATTTAAAAAAAAGTTTTTTCAAACGGTGACCCATTTTATAAAACTTTAATATTGGTCATCAAAGTCATTGTTTTGGCCTCGTGATCCAAACCGTCAGGTGACGGTTCCGTTCGCAAGCTTCTAGCACGTGCTCGGGTGCACGCCCGCAGGCGCGAGCCCGCCTGTTGGGAGAGAACCGTGGCGACATGGAGTTCGAGGAGTCGGGGATCGGGGAGGAGTGCGGCGTTTTCGGGTGTGTGGCTGCGGGAGAGTGGCCCACCCAGCTGGAGGTGGCCCAGGTGTTGACCCTCGGGCTGGTGGCCTTACAGCACAGGTGAGGAACGACTAGGAACCTTCCGGTGGGACTCCTCCAGTTATTGATTTCCTTTGTCTTGCGTTTGGTTTTTAAAATCGGAAAATGTTTTAATGTTAAGCACTTTGAGTTATGTCAGAAAAGTTCAAATAAAGTTGGGTTTGATTCAAGGGCCAGAAACTGGTTTAAATCAATAAAAGAAGGTTTTTATGATTTGCTGCACAACAGTGACTTGATAAATGTCATGCGGTTCAAAATACAGCATTTCTCCCTTTATTTGGGGGCCAGATTGCAGTGAAAACGAATTGCATCATTCACCAGACTTACAGTTTAACTATTCAAGTACAAAATAGAGAAAATTGCTGTAATTTTACTAAACTGGACAATGCTAGAATATATTGTGAAGTTATAAAATTATTTTAAAAATTAGGCATCCATTTACTTACAATTCAACGTTTTGTTTAGTAAAAGTAATTACAAATAATTTAATTATTTGTGGAATAAACTCAATTAAGGTAGATATGAATGATCAGCCTTCACAAATACTGTTTTTTATAGCTTTTGCTAAATTATTTCATACTGCATGTTTTATTCTTTTTTGTCATTTTGCATTAAGCCTATTTGGAATTATTGCTTTGTTTGTTTGTTTGTGTGGCATTTTGGTAAGCAGAAGTTGTTTCCTACACTGCTTTATGAAAAATTTCAAGTCCAAACCTTTTTTTTAAAATCAATATCTCAATTTCTTTTATAAAAATGAAACAGTTTTAATGCGATTAAAACAATGACTTTCCCGTTTGGTTTAATGCATTTTTCTACAAAAATAAATATATTATTGAAAGCTAAAAGCTTGGTCTTCTCCTTTTGATAAAAATATATTTCATGTGTAAAAGATTCCAAATTGCAGACATTGAATTGACATTAAATACATTCGTTTTTTTCATACTAAAGAGTGGTGCAAAATCTTGATGAAACATCTTACCGGCCTTCTTGCGGCTGGATTGGCCATGGAGCAGACTGATTTGATCTTTATTATTGGGACAAGCTCCTGCTCCTCTTTGCATCGAGTCTCTGCTTTGTCAAGGCTGGGATTGAGTTTTTTCAGAACAGCGTGGGCAGACGAGTCTGCAAATACATGGAAAAACAATTTACATAAAATGAAAACTTGTTTTATTCGTCACCCTTTTTTTTTGTCTCAAAGCAAAGTTAGGTTGCAGTTGATGACTTGGCCGTGTCTGACCATGATTTGATTTGAAGGTTTCATTGCAAATCACGCGGCTGAGACAGAAATGACAAAGACTGCAGTGACTTGAGATCATGTGACGTCCAAAGTGATACCAGACGCTGTCGTATTTCAAACCTTGATCTGCAGCTTTCCTCTTCAGCCCTCTGTTGGTTGAAGAGTTTGTCTCTTTTTCTGAATTCCCTGCAAACACAATAAACTGTTAGAATGGAGGAGACATTTCTTTTCTGTGAACTTGGTGTTCTTGAGTTAAAACTATGCTTGTGAATAAATTCTATCAGAATGCAGCCTTGTAGAATTGATCAGAGTTTAAAGAACAGCGATCTGCTCACTCGTGTCTCTGCGCGGTGGCTCAGAGAGGTCTCTGTTGGTTGGATAGAGCTGCAGATGGTTGGCAGTTTTTCCAGCTTCACTGGATGTGGAGGAGACAGAATCTGAGCTGCAGGTTTTCTCGTCTGTTCCTCCTGTGTTTGCCTTCCTCGAACAGATCTCAGCCCGTCGGTCTTCCTCACAGCCCTGTAGTGCTGTGACGGGGTTCGTACCGTCCACAACTGCTGCGTCACCGTTCAAGGAGTGTTTCATTATGGCATCTATTTCATCGTAGAACCTCATGTTGCTTCTCAGGTCAGCTTCATCCGTCTTCCCCCTCTGAAGGGTTCGGTAAAGATACTTGAGGTTTTTATACTTGGTGTGGCACTGTTTCCAGTCACGTTCGATGCCTTGCTGCATTAACCTGTTGGAGATCTGGACAAAGATGTCTCTCTTTCTGGTGGAGCTCTCCAGCTGTCTGCATATTCGCTCATCAGACCAGACTTGAACTAGTGCTCGTACTTCTTGGTCACTCCAGTTTCGGCCCGTGTCTGAAACAGTGACCACGTGAATTTGATCGGAGCCGGGGGAATCCGTGCGGGGTAAGTGGACCTCTGGAGTGGATCAGGAAATGGCAGATAAATAAAAGCTCATTAATTCAGCCATATTGCCCTATAGTTAACCCTTTAAAACCTGAGCCTTAGCTCCAGTCTTAATCCTGTCTGACTTACCGTAACTTTTTAACCGTTATCACGGTCAACGTAATTCCAGCAGATTCTTTGTGCCGTTTTTCTCTTCCTCAGAATCTGCTGGAAGTAGGTTGACCGTGTTAATGGTTGAAAAGTTACAGCATGGTAAAGTGTGTATTATTTAAGCCTAGCCAGTGACGTCTAAGGTGCTAAAGGGTTAAGTCAGCTGTATTCTATTAGTATCCCCTTACCTCTCCATTGGTCTTCTGCGTCTCCATCGATTTCATAATCAACACTGTTATCATCTGAAAGTCAAAGCAGTCATGTAAAAGCCTCCCAAAGCCAGGATGTGTGTTTTCTTCAGATATATATATACCTACCGTCATCAATTTCTATCACTATCTCGTTCTCTGTGGTGTGCGCTGCGATGCCTGCCGGTGTCTGCAGGCTTTCTTCTCCCACCTCTCCATTATACAACCGCTTCCTCATTTCCTCGGTCCCATTTTCCAGACCTTTATTGAGCAGGATGGCTTCCACCTCTTCGAAAAACTTCATGTACTTCCCGGGGCTTCCCATGCTGCTGCCTGTGGCTGCATGAGCGCTCTTGGCAGTCTTGTAGTCGTACTTGAGGTTCTTATACTTTGTCCGACACTGCTTCCAGTTGCGCACCACCCCGAATTTCCTCTGCATCTGGCGTGCTATTTCTTGAAAGATGCACTTGTTGCGGAGTGTGCTTTTCAAGTGTTCCCGAATATTTCGATCGGCCCAGACGCACAGGAGCGCACGCACCTCATCGTCTGTCCAGTGGCGGCCTCCCTCCTCAGCCATGTTTGGAGTAAAAGGAAGACTTGAGCGACTTCGAACTTTGACTCCTGGGGAAATTCAGATGCTTTAGACTTTATGAAAACTTTGATTTTGATGGATACTTTAGTGATTTTTTTGAAAGATAAGGTAGTCAACCTGACATGCTTTTTTATAATCAAATCCCTCTGTCAGTTGTTGGTGCCAGACTCATATTTACCTTCATGCATTGGTATTGGGGCTGAGGAAGGGCAGCTTTGTCTTCGGTGACCCCTTCCTTCTTCCCAGCCCTCCACCAGCATTCCCTCCACTCCTGGACTGTAGTTGGGTGTTGCGTCAGACTTCCTGCTTGGAAATCCCAGGCTCCTGCTCTTGGCCTGACACTCCTTCCAACTGCGCACAACACTGAGCCGCCTCAGACGCTCTGAGATCAGCTCAAATGTGGCTCTGTTCTCTGCTACGTCCTGAGTTCCTATTTCATCCCACGCTGCTACCAGAGCCAGCACCTCAGCTTCCCCCCACTGCCTCTCCACCGAGCCCTTTTCCTTCTGCGCCTCCCTATCATCCACCTTTTGTCTCTCTGCTCCTCTCTCCATGTTTGAGCTGACCTGGAAACGCTTTCTTTTCCTCAGCCCTTCTGTCTCTGCTGCCCGGTTCCCTTGGCAACCAGGCGGTTAAGCCTGAAAGCAACGCCTCCATGCCGAAAAGCAGCCTCACCACTGGCTTAAGCTGTGTGCAGAGGGGGAGGGACCAGCTGTAATCTGAGAAGCAGCTTGGTAAATGCACTGAAACTGCAGCAAGACGACTCCATTATTATGCAGCTCCGAGATGGCGCAGTTCTTACTACTCTGTTGGTCCTGATCATTTTTGCTTAACCAGTTTAATCTGCCTGCAGGCTCTCGGCAAACACCGATTCATTTTTTTCTCTTGCAGACAAGATGGCATGTTTTATCATCAGTCACACTCCTCACTGGCATTGCACAAATACCCATGATGTTGTTGTTTACTCAGGGGTCAGGAAAGTGCTGGGATTGTCACAAGTGATGGAGGCAGTACACCCATATACATGAGCCATAAGGTAACATGAATTACTACAGGAAACTCTCATGATAACAAACGATCACAGACACTGTCATTTAATAATGCACTTTGCCTGATTTTATATCTCACTGGATTTTTCTGTCTTATACTTTATTTTGTGCTGTATTATAAAATGTCTGCGGCACCTCTCAGGGCATGGGACTGGTGAACTCCGCTTTCCTACCCGATGCTCTCTTGAAACTGCGCCACGGTAACCTTGGCATTTGTCACACGCGGTATTCAACCACCGGCATCTCAGAGCTGCTCAACTGCCAGCCTTTTGTGGTGGACACACTGCATGGCAGGATTGCTGTGGCGCACAACGGGGAGTTGGTTAATTCTCGTGCACTGAGGAAAAAGGTGAGCGTGACCCCGAACCAGACTTTACCAGTCTCTGATTGCTAGGCTTTCATAAAACATGCTTCGACATGATTTTCATGTGAAAAACATCATCGTTACCACACTGTGCAGGTTATGCGCCACGGAGTCGGCCTCTCTACTTGTTCAGACAGCGAGCTCATTACTCAGCTGCTGGCCTTGACTCCGCCCATGGAGGAGCTTGACTCACCTGACTGGGTTGCCAGGTGAGTGCCAAAGCCTGATATAGTATTTCTTTACTGTTCATGTGTAACACCTCTTTTGATTACTTGTAGAATCAAAAACCTGATGACAGAAACGCCCACGTCGTACTCACTGCTGATCATGTTCAAAGATGTTATTTACGCTGTGCGGGACCCCTACGGGAATCGGCCCCTCTGCATTGGACAGCTTGTTCCCATCTCTAAGCTTCATAGTTCAGGTATTGGTTTGAAACTTGGTTTTGGAGGGCAGAGTTACATCCTGTCTGTCTTTCAGGAAGCACACGACACCTACGGTTCAGTAAAAGAAGAACAAGCCTGCAGAACTTCTGCTTTTGCCCCACTCCTCACCATGTGGCGGTTTCCTTTGATGTATCTTCTGACATGTTGAACATACTCAGTACATTTCTGATAGGGGAAAATTTGGTGTCTCACGCTGTCTTTTGGTTTGACTGTATAAGAGAACTGGATCGAGTGAGTGTGACATCATCCATCACAAAATGAAGTTTATTCAATCGCCATTTTTTTGCATGCGAATGCCGCCATGTTGGAGCCAGAAATCACCAGTAAGGAGTGAATATTCCAAAATGATCTGAATCACTGCTTCTATGGCAACTACTCTCACCAATCAGGAGTGAGCTTGTTGAAAGTCCACACCCCTTCCACTTGAAAGCAGGTTACACAAGATCTGTCAAACACTTCAAATGTTCAAAATGAGACCACATTGAGGTATCTGATTGGTCAGTTTATAACTTCAATAACTTGTACTACAGAAAAAATCTCACTGCAACAACAAGGATTATCAAGAACATGGAAAAAAAAAGCAGCAGAGAAAGAATGGTTATTTTGACAAATAGGCTGATTACAGTGTTCCCTCACTATATTATAGTTTACCTTTTGCGATTTTGCGTATTTCTTTCAGAGCAATTATGCAACCTTTTTTCAATCAGAACACTGTGTTCTGATTGGCTGTTGATCTTGTCAAACAATTTCTTCTGTTCCATGTCTCCTGTGCAAAAGGCATTCAGCTACATAAATCTTCAACCGCGATCAGATTCTTGATCTGATACTAGACTTATTTTTCTTCAAAAGGGTTGAACTTTGAGATTTAAAACAATTGAGAAAAGTGTGAAACTTTTTTTTCTGAGAGAAGTGGAGAAAGTGTGTAGCGAGGAGTTTTACAGCCTTGAAACGTTTGTAATTCTACTTTGCAGATTTCACCTATCGCAGGTTATTTATGGTTCGTATTCCTCGCGATAAACGAGGGAAACATGCGGTAGCTGTTTATTTCTCAATAGAAGCTATCGGAATTTGGCTCTCTGAGCCAGTGGGTGCTTCCTGTTTGGAAAACGAGAGGGAGGGGCCATTTCTGTCCAACAGTCAATGATTTGGTCAGATTTCTATATTGGTGGATCATTAACGCGAGCTTCTGCTCCACGCTCAGGTGCAGGAGAGGAAGACACTGAGGGCTGGGTTGTGTCTTCAGAGTCCTGCAGCTTCCAGTCCATTGGTGCAAAGTGGGTTTGCTTTTCTGGTGCAGCGTTTTCTGACACCTGCACTTCTGTCAGTTCTAACCGGATCTTCTCGTCCTCGCTCAGGTATTACAGAGAGGTCCTACCTGGAGAGATCGTCCAGATATCCAAACATGGCATCAAATCTCTGAATGTGGTGCCCCGCCCTGAGGGAGACCCCCCTGCCTTCTGCATTTTTGAATATGTGTATTTTGCCAGACCAGATTCCATTTTTGAAGGTGGGACTGTTTATGCCATTTATTTACTTTGTGTTCTGAATGCCGAGCCGCTAAAATTCTAGTGTACTCCAGGACAGATGGTGTATACTGTGAGGCAGCGCTGTGGTCGGCAGCTCGCCATTGAGGCTCCAACAGATGTAGACTTGGTCAGCACTGTGCCTGAGTCTGCCACCCCCGCGGCCCTGGGCTATGCTCAGCAGGTCTGTCTCAGCTCCTATAAACGCTGTCGCACCATCTGCCAGCTGTCCAACCTCCCATAATTTCTCCTCTTGTGCTCCTCTCAGTCTGGACTTCCATACACCGAGGTTCTGTGCAAGAACCGCTACGTTGGGAGGACATTTATCCAGCCAAACACCCGCTTGAGACAGCTGGGAGTGGCAAAGAAGTTTGGAGTCCTGACCGACAACTTTGCAGGGAAACGTGTGGTGCTGGTTGATGACTCCATTGTCAGGGGCAACACGATCTCCCCCATCATTAAGCTGCTGAGGGAAGCTGGTGCAAAAGAGGTCAGTCATGCAGGGCACCTAGCCGAAATTTGATTCAAGGTTATTTATGTGGCGTATCCCTGCCTGTTTGACCAGGAACTTCAGATCATTCATGTTGAATGAACAGCACTGACTTTAACTGTCACAAAAATACTTAAAGTCTCACTCTGATCATCTGATCTATTTTTACAGCATTCCCAGTGGTATTTTAGTTATGACTATGTTGTTTCTCACCAAAATCAGAGAAACGTGTTGTTTTCTAGGACATAGTTTCTACAGAACAGCAGTAGCTTATTAGAAATTCTCCTCTGAGTTGTGGGTGGAAGCTGAGAGCTCTCTATTTCCAGGCTCTCCCCCTAGCTTACCGCTAACATTACCAATGCAACAAAAACGAGCTGTACAGTTTTGAAGCAGATGCCAGCTCAGGTGGGGGAAAACAAACGTTAATGGATCAATTCATCTAGGAGCGAATGCATCAGGATGGAGCGGAGCAGGGAGCTTGTGGCCCCTTCAGTGTATTTTCTTTGCAACAAATACGCTCATTTTTTTCTGCTCCTGATTCACAACAATTTAAATAAAAATACTCAGAAATGCAATTTTAAACTTCCTTTATGTCCTCCATCCTCAGAAAAATGTCTCTAGCACATGTTAAAAAACACCAAAAACACAATTTTCATCAGTGCATCTTTATCAAAGTTTCTTAAATTGTCCAAGAACATGAAAACCTTCCCAGGGGAGCTGCTTCCTCTCATTTTAATTATATTTACTTAAAGTTAACCAGACAGTCCTTATCAATAAAAAACATGTATAATAAACCTTTAAAATAGAAATTTCAATTGTCTGAAACTGCAATCCCAACCCATGCCTGTGGTGGCAGTAATGGGTCAGGTTTGCAGTTTGCCCCCCAAAAGTAGCCATTGAAAGCATAGACATGTATAGTTCTATAGTTGAACTGTTCTGAGACATCTTTTCATTGCTCCAGGTTCACATCCGGGTAGCATCTCCACCCATCAAGTTCCCGTGCTACATGGGCATTAACATCCCAACTAAGGAGGAGCTCATAGCCAACAAACCTCAGTTTAAGGACATCGCTGGTTATATTGGTATGCCATTGTGTTCACTTTCCAGCACTGTGGTCTGCAGAAGATCCTGCTACTCTTACTATTTCTGCTGTTGGGCAGGTGCTGACAGTGTGGAGTATTTGACGGTAGAGGGGCTTGTTACAGCCGTCCAGGAGGGGGTCACTGCCATGCAAGACCAGATGGGCTCCAATAAATCCAGTGTTGGCCACTGCACTGCCTGTCTGACTGGGAAATATCCAGTGGAGCTGGAGTGGTAGCTGCTGTACAGATGAGACAGCAGATCCACAACCAGAAATCTGCACAAAACTATAAATGTTTGTTGTGTAGAATCTAAGGACTAAGCAATGAGTGTTTTTACATTCTATAAAACCTGGATGTGATTTTTTTTTCTGTTGAAACTGTCAATTTTACATTTATGGAAGGAGTGCAAGGAGAAATCGTGACCAAAGAGCAAATTGACCTTTATTTCATAACTTAAAATGAAGCATTATGTTGTACTTTGTTTTCCATTCTAAAAAAAAAAAAGTGTAATAAACATCATTCAGAGAAAGCACTGTACAAAACTGTTGAATTTTCTACACAAGATGCTTTTCAGCCTCAACATCCATATGAAAGCAGGGACCTAAAAGAACTTTAAAAACACTTAACTGTTCCTCAAAGTGAACTAGCATATATAAAAATGGGCAAAAACTGAGAATATGACAGTCACAATACAAACGTCAACACATTGAGACGTGTTCAAAAGTTCAGGCTTGTTCCTGTGGGTTTTTTCATCTCCAGCTTCGCTTCGGACATTAAAATCAAAGCAAATGCTGTTCCAGCAATCCAGAATCACCAGCAGACTTCTCACTCGGGTGAATTTTATGAGAAAGCATACATACTTTACATAATATCCTTGTGGTTAAGGAGCCTGACGTCTTCATTTGGTGTTTAGTAGGAGAGCTTAAGGGGACTACAGTGGTTTGCTGCAGAGAAAGGCTCGCTAATGCAGGCTTCCTGCAATGAGCCTCCTTTTAAGGGACCGCGAGGCATCCTGCTCAACAGCTCCTGGGAAGACGACATAGGCCAACATTGCAGCGCCTCTCTCCTGTGATGTTTGGACCCGGGAGAAAAGGTGCAACACTCCTCTCTGAGGCGTTTGAACTGCGGGCTGCTGTCACATCCCAGCCCCCAGTGACGCTTCCTAAAGATGGGTCGGTGTGGCGACAATGCAAGAGCAGCGAGAGCTGAAGAAGAGTGACACCTGCTGGCCACATAGCTTCGACCACAAAGGCGGCACGGAGGAGCATTTGAGGAAGCCATCTTGTTCCGACACACAAACTTGTGGTAGAGTTTCAGAAAATCTTCATCGATTTTCTGTGGGGAGTAGTTGGCAGCGCCCCGTGGCTGGGAGAAGTCAAAGGAGAGGTTTCGTCTGAACTGGCAACGACCATCCTTTGGCCCACATGAGCGAGGAGAGTAGGTCTGTGGCTGATTGAGATGCTCTAGATAAAGGCTTCTTACTGGCATGTCAGGCCTCCTAGGAGGAGAAGACAGGGATGGAGGCCTCACTGATTCTATGGAAGGGAGGTCTGCTGCATTTTCTTTAGGCTTTCTGGAGAAGGAAAAGGGCGATCTGCTGAGGTTTGTCTTCCCATCCTTTAAAGGACTCTGTCTGACTGGGGAGCTGTAGATTTCAGGTTTTTCTTTCACTCTAGTTTCTACCGGAAATGTTAAGAAAGGAACTGCCTGGGTGGAGCGCAAAGAAAATGAAGGCTTTTTGAGGCTCAGCAAGGGATCCAGGGGGGATTTAGCAGGACTGGAAGGCTGAGAATGAATGAAGCTGTAAGTGGCGACAGGCGCTGGTTTGTCTGGAGACAACACGATGAAGGTCTCATTCAGTAAAATGTCTGGTTGTTTAAGGGGTTCCGAAAAATCCATCACAAGAATAGGAGGCTTCTCTCTCTTCAACGGAGACCGCGGGTGTTCTCTGCAGAGTGTTTGTGCAGAAGAACCAGGGACGAGGTCGGTCCTGTTCTGATGATTTGACAGGGTGCTGGAGGTTTTAGTAAATCGCGGCCTTTGGCTTCTGTGGTTTTGGCTTTCATCAGAGGATCTCACTGTGACATTAAAGGTGTTGCTGAGAATGTTTCTTGGTGGCTGTTGTCGCCAACTGCGGTACTTCCTCAGCACAGACTCAGCAGCCTGAGAAACGTTCTGCGTGTGCCAAGCTCTCTCTATTCTTCTAACCATGCTGGGGTAGACCTCTCCTAGAGAGCATCCGTGACTCATCAAAGACATCTGCAGCATCTCATCTCCATCCTCTGGCTGGGGATTCATCTGGGAGAAGCTGCTCCAACCTAACTCCGGTGAACTTCCTCTGACATCTACAGAATGAATTTGGAAAAATAAGCAAGGCTTAAGTTTACACCAATTTTGCTTAAAAGTCTAAAATGTGTTCTCTTACCATTGTTTTCCACTGCCAACCAGCTGGTGAAGCCAAAAGTCTCATTTTTACTTGTGGATTCCAAGGAGTCTCCTGTTGTGTTAGAGGCTGGAAAAAAAGATCTAAGTTAGTTTTGGCCAAGACAGAAGATGTAATTTATTTCTAATGAAATCTTACAGCTACAGAAATCCCCGCTGTCGTCAGTCAGGTTCTAGAAAGAAAATACAAGTAATTAAAGAAAATCGTAAGGTTACAATGATCTCTTCTTATTTGATTAAACTGAAAATCTTTAAAGTGGTTCACTCATGTTAGTCTGTGAATGCAGATGACAACAAGTGGAACCCAAACCTCAGACTCCAGCCTGCTCAGCTCTTGTGTTGCCTTTTCCATGTGGTTGGAAATTGCTTTAAAACAAGGAGGAGGAAAAAAGACACAATTAGACAAAACTTCGAAAACAATCACACAAAAGGAGTAAAAGAACACATTCTCACAGACAAACTGATTGGATTAGTTACATTCTTTCCATCTGGGTCGGTTTTGTGTTACATTAACCATAAAAAGGTTTATATAAACAAAATGGATTAGATTGGTCACATTTAAAACTAACATTTACAACAAAAAAAGTATTAACACTTTTGAAGGGGTAAGACATTAAGTTAGGTTGACTTGAGTTAAAAGCTAAGATACTTATGATAGATTTTTTGCTAAAAAAATAAAAAGATTAATTAAAAATAATATTAGCATCCAAAAATCAATTATACTCCAGAGAAATGTGGGTTTTTTTCAAAAGCAAAACTGAATTTGTGTCATTTTATTTATAGTGTAAAAATTCATACTTTTTTTTACAATTAAAGCTTCAGCTTTATATATAAACTTTTTTAAAAAGCCGTACTTAAAAACAAAAAAGATTTTTAATTGGAAATTTAAGAAAATATTTTTCAATGAAATAAGATTATTAATTTATGGATTTGTGCAGCTGTGTGTATGTTTTAAAATCTTTATTCACACGGCATGTTAAGTTCATTTTATTTTCAAAACGGCTGAAATACATCTCAAATCTAATATTAATGCCACAATCATTGTATTAACATGGAATAAAAGTAAAAAGGTTTTAAATCTCAATATTACAATTATACGTGGGTACAAAAGGATGTTTTTTTTAATGTTGTTTCCTTTGATTCCTGATTTAGTTGTTTTATTGTTGTTGGTTGTTACTAATAATTAGAAATTATTTTTACAGATCAGCTTTAAAGGAAAAGCATTAAAAAGATGGGAAAAACATGCATTAAGCAGATTTTTTCCCCCCTTAAGTTATCTCCGTTTTCTCCCATAAGTAGTTGTTAGCATTAGCATTTTCTTAAGACGTACGGAAACATATGTTTGTTACAGTCTAAAAGCGACTTACTTTTAAGACTGGAAATGCTCATATCCAGATTAACTCCTTCGCCATGCTGCTGAAGTTTTGTATACTGTTGAAAAATCAGATTAGAAAGTTTAGGACTTTTTCGCGATGTGTGTTTCGGCTAAAGCGAAGTGCTCATGAACTTGCTCAGCGCAATAGTTCACAAACCTTTTCTATGATTCTATCGAGTGATCTCACAAAGACACGGGCATTTTCCGATAAATTGTGAGTAGGCAGCATTTTTGTCCAAGGAACAAAATAAGGAATTCCACGCGTTCTTATGGAAAAATAGAAAAGTAGCACCGCATTTGTCTCGTTTGGTGCTCCTCAATTTTAAAAAAACACTTTACGGAAACAGCTACATCTGATTGGTCGTTTTATTTTTTTTGCGTCGCCTTCAAGGGTGCTCAGGAAATAAATAATTCCAGATCCCTGATCATGTCGTCAAAACAAACCAGAGCGTTTTCATGTGTTAATTAAAGTATTTTAATGCATATTTTCTTCACCAGCCTATATAAGAATAAAATATTAAGTCTTTATGTGTATTTTACGCTTTTACAGGATCTATTATGGCTTTAATTTTACTATGTGGGAGCTCAGTAGACTGAACCTGAAGTAATGACGTAATCAAAACTCGACTAAACGGATAAGTCGATTGTAAACAACGCAAGTACCGTGAAGCATAAATTCCACTCTCATGAAAGAAAATGTAGAGATTCTTTCAGAATAAAGATCGACATACGATGCATGTATGAAAACATCCAGGCGGACGTAGCGCTGCGCATATCGCCTGGATAGTTTTTTGCACTGACGTCACAAATGCGCCGGCACGAAAGTATCGCGAGAAAGGGGCGGGAGCAAGGACCCATCCTACTTAGGCGATCGCAGCCAGAAAACAGGTACTAGTTTCAAACACATCTCAAACACACCGAATACCTGGAGGTGACTCGCGATAAATCGGAATGTCCGCTCGGACGCTGCAGGCCGCGGTGTCAGCCGCTGCATCCCTGCATGCTGACCGGACGGCCGTGGTGTACAACAGCGGCAGCTCGGCGCCTGTGTCCCTGCTGTATCGAGAATTGGTGGACCTCAGCGCAGAACTTTCAGGTGTTCTGAGAAGATGCACTCCCATCAACGGCGTTATTGGTCTGTGCTGCAGTGATGATGTGCTTGTTCCGGTCTGGATCCTGGGGTAGGTCAACCATCGGGGATGCTTCTGTTTACTTCTGCTGTAACAGAGCAGACTGTAACTACCGAGGTGAAGTTAGTTGGTAAATTCCCAAGTTCCTTGGTAAGTTCCTCGAACGCTCAAACCGATGGAAGAAGCAGCCAACCGGATTCTACGGGTCAGAAGTGTCCCTTAAACGTTAGCATTCACATTTAAGGACCGTCAACAAATTACGTAAATTTTTAGTGGGAATTTTCACGTTTTTATTCAATAGCTTTTGTGTTATTGGACCTAATCGGTCTAAATCACTCTTGAAAAATAAAACTGATAAACCACTATCGGGGACAGAAGATTAGATTACCTTTTAAGTCTTTTTTTTTTTTTTCTATTTTTAATGATTTTTTAAAAACGTAAATTCACACAAACGCTCGTCCAATATCTTTAGCCAGCAGGTGGGACAGGTCTTGAGTCAGAACATGGGTGTCAACTCCAGCACAGATCAGTTCAAAGATAGAGCAAAATCCAGCTTTTATTTTGGTAGTCCACTTCCGCTTATTGGCACGTTAATTTGCATATTAGGTAAATATTTCGTTTGGAAGCTAAACATTTAGCTCCAAACTAAATATTTAGTTAAAAAGCTAAATATTTTGCTCTAATCTAAATATTTAGGTGAAAAGTAGGGCTGTCAATCATTAATGCACGCGACTAAGAAAAAAAAGAAGCTTTAATACATATTAACGCTGATTAATTACACTCCACGGAACGGTCCAGGCTTCCACTGCGTGCTCAAAATTCTGAATGCAAACTTCATCAGGTAGAATCTTGCTTAAAGCATGCCCAATACAAAAGAAATTAATATATAATCAATTTTTAGTATCATGATTTAGCACAACCCAAAAGTGTGATTAATTTGATTAATTTTTTAATCAATTGACAGCACTAGTAAAAAGCTGAATATTTAGCTCTAATAAAGATATTTAATTTGGACTTTATATTTATTTAACAAACAAAAATTGAGTTATTAAACTTATATCTAAATATTTAGTTTGCAAACTAAATGTTTAATTTTATAAATATAGATATTTAGTTTGTAAACCATGTAAATACTTATAAAATAAATATTTTTCTTGCATATAAATATTTATCTTGGTAATTAAATATTTAGCTAGTAAATACATTTTTAAAACAAAACTTGTTTTTTCCCCCCAAAACAGGCTAAATAACCAAAAAAATTGCTGTTAAAATTTTACCATGCAGATTAACAAATGGCACCCCATATTTCTCCAGGATCTTGCAGTGTGCTGCTGCTTATATGCCGCTGGACCTTGAAGCTCCTGCTCTCCTGTCTGCTCAAGTCATGAGTCAATGCGGACTGAAGTACTGCGCCGTGAAGACCCACCTGATGCAGGTTGGTTTATTCATTCCTTGAAGAATGCATTTATCATCAGTATTGGGTAATAAACATTACAAAAGTAATGCATTGGTTGTAATGAGACTGCTTTTACAAAAATCCTCCAAAATGTTGTTATTCAAACTTAAATAGAACATTACCAGATGACAAACAGCAGCAAACTATGACATTTTCTCTGTCTATAGAAAATCAATAAATAAGAACAGCATTTATGTGACAAGACATCAATACGAACAAAATGTTCATTTTTACCTGACCCTTTTTCTGCCTTTCATCTGTCCAGTTTACAGACAATCTAACTTCCTGACAAACAAAAAACAAAATAAAGTTAATAAATAACATCTAAAATCTCTCTAGGGCAGGGGTCTCAAACTCAATTTATCTTGGGGCCACTGAAGACAGAGCCTGGTTGAGGCTGGGCTGCAACTTCGGCGCACATGCACGCTCATGCAGCTTGTGGGTGTCTGGAAGTCAACGCTAATTTGAATCAGAAATTTTAAAAATTCCAGTCTTCTTAGGTTTTTACATTTTATTTTATAACACAAAAAAAGATGAAGACGGACCCTGGTGTAAACAAGTTTTTAACTTCTTCAGGTACATCCCTTCTTTGGTTGTAAATTCTTAAGGGACATGTACTGAGAGCTCTACTCCGAGCTTTCCCCGGGGGATCAAGCTTCTCACTTTATCTTTAAAGGAGCACCCAGCCACCCTACGGAAGACACTTATTTCAGCAGCTTGTATCCAGGACCTCATTCTTTCAGTCATGGCCCAGAGCTCATGACCATGGGTGAACACTGGTCCAAAACCGACCAGTAAATTGAGAGCTTTGCTTTCCGGTTCAGCTCTCTCTTCACCACAAGGGACCGGTACAGCAACCGCATAAGGATGGACACAGCACCAAACCGCCTGTCAATATCGCGCTCGGATCTTCCCTCACTCGTGAACAAGACCCCAAGCTACTTAAGCTCCTCCACCTGGGGAATGAGCACTCCACCCACCTTTCTCCGGTTGAGAACCATGGCCTCAGACTTAGCGGTGCTGATCCTTATCCCAGCCGCTTCACACTCAGCTGCAAACTGCCCCAATGCATGCTGAAGGTCCTGGCTCGATGAAGCCAACAGGACAACATACGGTCCTGCGGTCCCCAAACCAGACCCTTTCCGGCCCCTGGTTGTGCCTAGAAATTCTGTCCATAAAGACCATGAACAGAACCGGTGAGAAAGGGCAGTCCTGCTGGAGTCGAACATGCACTGGGAACAAGTCCAACTTACTGTTGGCAATGTGGACCAAGCTCCTGCTCCGGCTATACAGAGACCGGACAGCCCTCAGTAAGGCCCCCCGGACCCTCTACTCCCAGAGCACCCTCCATAGCATACTTTGAGGGACACAGTTGAACGCCTCAGAATCCACAAAAAACATTTGGACTGGATGACTCCCACGAACCCTATAGAACCCTAGGAAAAAAAGGGTGTAGAGCTGATCTGCAGTTCCACGACCAGGACGGAAACTGCATTGTTGTTCCTGGATCTGAGGTTTGACTATTGGACAGACTCTCCTCTCCAGTATCCTGGCATAGACTTTCCCAGAGAGGCTGAGGAGTGTGATTCCCCGGTAGTTGGAACACACCCTCCGGTCCCCCTTCTTGAAAAGGGGAACCACCACCCCTGTCTGACAGTTCAGTGGTACAGTTTCCAACTGCCACCCGTGTCAGCCAATACACTTCCCCAGCATCCAGGGACTTGAGGTACTCGGGGCGGACCTCATCCACTCCTGGAGCCTTGCCACCAAAGGGCTTGTTAACTACCTCAGTGACTTCAGCCTGGGTAATGAAGAGCCCTATCCCAAAGTCCTCAGCCTCTGCTTCCTCAAGAGAAAGCGTGTCAGCAAGATTGATGAGATCCTCTAAGTATTTCTTCCACCACCTGACAATGTTCCCAGTCGAAGTCAGCACTCCCTACCTGAGAAAGGTGCCTGCAGAAAAACTGTTTTCCCCTCCTGAGGCGTCAAACAGTTTACCACAATCTCTCCGAGGCCAATCGATAGTCCTCCATGGCCTCCTGGAACTCCTCTCAGGACCGGGTTTTTGCCTCTGCAACAGCCTGGGCTGCAGCTCACTTAGACTGCTGATACCTGTCAGCTGCCTCTGGAGTCCCACAAGCCAGCCAGGCCTGATAGGACTCCTCTATCAGCTTGATGGCAACTCCCTACTTCCGGTGCCCACCACCGGGTTTGGGGATAACCGCCACAACAGGCACCAGAGACCTTGCCACCACAGTTCTGAACAGCAGCAGAGATGATGGAGGTGGAGAACTTGGTCCACTCTAACTCAGCCTCCCTCGATACCTGTTTGGAGCTCTCCTGGATGTGGGAGCTAAAGACTTCCCTGGCAGAGGGCTCAGCCAGACGTTCCCAGTAGACCCTCACGGTACATTTAGGTCTGCCAAGTCTTTCCAGCCTCCTTCTCTGCCAGCGAATCCAATTCACCACCAGGTTGTGATCAGTGGACAGCTCTGCCCCTCTCTTTAGCCGAGTGTCCAAGACACACGGCCGAAGGTCACCTGAAATGACTTCAGAGTCGATCATCGATCAAGAGTGTCCTGATGCCAAGTGTATTGATGGACACCCTTGTGTTCAAGAATGGTGTATGTTACGGACTAACTATAACGAGCACAGAAGTCCAACAACAAAACACTGCTCGGGTTTTGTAGACCGTTCCTACCAAGCATGCCCCTCCAGGTGCCACTGTTGTCACCCACATCGGCGTCACATTTCCCCCAGGAGGATGATGTGGGAAGGCTCGGTCTCCAGGCGCTCGCCTTCAAGCCCCAACCCCTGGCCTGGTTCCAGGGTTGGGCCTCGTTGACGGCAATCTGGGCAACGTAACTGGATCTGTGTTTGTTTTCTCATAAGTGTTTCTGAATTTCTGAAAGGTTTCTCATTGATGCACACCAACAAATTCAGTTCGAGTGGAAGGATCAGAGCAGAGCAGAGCAGGGAGCTTGTTGCTCGCCCAGCATTTTTCCTGTCTTTTTCAAATAGCATTTTTTCATTTTTTTCCTCCTTATTCACGGTTTGAATTAAAGACATACTCAGAAATTCTGTTTTATAATTAATTTACATTATATTTGTCAACCATCCTCAGAAAAATGGCACAAGGACATGTTAAAAACACTAAAAACACAGTTTTCATTGGAGTGGATCTCTAAGTATTGACAACATTCCACAGAAAGATTGGATTTTTTAATTAAATATGATTTTTCTCTGGGATTTGGCTTTTCTCTAAATGTACACCCCTGATCTTTCTTCCTTTCCAGCGGTTTCAGGCTGCTTTCAGCAGATACCTAACCTTTGAGGTGTGTGCGACGCTGCCAAAGTTTAAGCTGACCCTGATCCAAATTCACAAACTGTCATTTGCCAAACCTGAACCTGGAACACTGCAAGACAGCCCTCAGGAAGCTAGCTGTGCTGCATTGTTGTTGGAGAGCGGTGCTTCTCACAGAGAGCTGGCGTATGTGCTGCACACATCTGGAACTACGGGCCCTCCCAAAACTGTGAGGGTGCCACACAGGTGCATTGTTCCTAACATACTGCACCTGGGGTAGGTGGGATCTGTTTGTCTGCAATGTGTTTCTGTTCAATAGAAACCTCATAGTTTCTTTCTTCTCTCAGGTCTTTGTTTCAGATGAGCGCGTCTGATGTGGTTTTTCTTGGCTCCCCTTTAACCTTTGACCCCTCAGTGGTGGATATTTTTCTGGCTTTGTCATCTGGGGCTCAGCTGCTCATCGTACCCACTCTGATCAAGAAAACGCCCCGTCGACTCGCTGAGCTTTTGTTCAAAGACCACAAAGTTACTGTCCTTCAGGTAAGCGGCTGTCCTCCCACCGGAGGTCACCTCTCGGCTTCTTTTGAGAAGAACCTTCCCTGTGTCTTCAGGTGACCCCCACTCTGCTCCTGAGCTTTGGCCAACGCACTTTAAAAGAGGATGTGCTGTCGCCCAGCTCGTCCCTGCGGGTGTTGGCTCTGGGTGGAGAAGCCTGTCCGCCTCCAGCTCTGCTGAGGAGCTGGAAACACAAGAAAAATAAGACCTGCATCTTTAACCTCTATGGCATCACGGAGGTCTCCTGCTGGGCCTGCTGTTACAAAATACCAGAGACTCTGCTGCAGTCTAGCGACTTGTGAGTGTTTGAAACGATCGCCTATTTTCTGTGCATTGTGTGAAAATCCTCATGAAACATCACTGGTCTTGTAGCGGAGAGCCCTCAGTTCCTCTCGGATCCCCTCTGATGGACACAGAAGTGGAGGTCAGGGATGAACTCGGCTGGGTCATAACAGAGGGAGAAGGACAGCTGTTCCTCGGTGAGCAGCTTTCAGTAAAATCATAAATGAATTGCAGGCTGATGAGGCTCACAGATCCACGGCTTTGCTGCAGGAGGAAGGGACAGGGTGTGCCTCCTGGATGGGGAGAGCACTGTTGTTCCTGGGACGATGCGAGCTACTGGAGATTGGGTGAAGATCAGAGAGCAGCAGCTGCACTATCAGGGCCGGAAGGACCGAACCATCAAACGGAATGGAAAACAAGTAAACTTGGACCATCTGCACCAGGTACGATGTTTCATTTACTAGAAAGCGACTATTCATCTGGAAACAATTTTTTTCCCACTAAAACCCTCAAGTGGTTCCTGCGCTGAAATAGTACATAGTTTTACTTCACCTGGAAAATGTTCCCTCGTTTATTATATGGGGGGCAACAATAACCCCTAAAAATAACCAGTGAAGGTGAAATCCGCAAAGTAGGATTATAGATGTTTAAAAGGCCGTAAAACTCCTCATTTTATAGACTTTTTTCAGGTAGACGTAAACATTGTGCACTGTTGTCTCGTTTAAACTCTCAAAGTTCAAACTTCCATAGAAAAATCAGTCCAGTTTTATAGAAAGAAAACAAAGATCGGATTGAAATCAAATACTTATAGTGATCTGGAAAACTAAACACATTCTGTACTGGAGTCACGGCACAAATGAGACTGAGTGACAAGGTCAACAGCCAATCAGGATGCAGAACACAGTTTGGTTAAAAAAACATGCAAAACTGCACAAAGAAAAAAACGTGAAACAGCCACAGTGAACCATGACAAAGAGGGAAGAATATTACAAAAGAACATAAGGGTGTGACTTTTAAATCAGTGTCTTTCTGGTCTGTTTAGAGTCTAAGAACAGAAGTGTTTCGGTGAATCACTTCTTGTTAAAGCTCCACTTAGAAACGGCTAAAATGTTGGCAATTAAAACGAAAACTTCCTAAATATTAAAGCCATTTAGAGATCATCTCTGACATATAGAGAGCAGAGATCTAACTCCTGGGTTCTTCCTACAGCTCATCCTGGGTCTCCCTCAGGTGGCGGCCTGTGCTGTGGGCCTCCACCGCAGCTCTCGACTCCTTGCTTTTATTGTGAGTGCCGGGGCGGCTGAGCAGCGCCGCTCCTCCTCTGCTAAGCAGGACCTGCTCTCCACTGTCAGGCAGTACTCGGAGGAGGTAGGAGGAGCACACGGAGATGGAAAGAGGTGGATTCTGGAGCAGCTGTCTGTGCTGCTGCCTTCTCATGGCATTCCAGACACGCTGGAGTTTCTACCAGCTTTACCCCTGACTCCTCATGGTGAGAGTTGGAGACTTGGTTCCCTCCAGGTAAGAATGTTTATTTGCTCTTCATTTAGGTGTTTATATTTTGTTTTTTCAGGTAAGGTAGACATGGAGGCTCTGATGAGATTATATGAAAGACAGAGGGAGCATTTAGGATTTCCTCGAGATTCCCACAAACTGAAGCAGAGTCTTCAGGCGTTATGGAAGGTATGTCCTCTCAGTGACACAGTTTAGGATCTTATGGTGCTCAGACTCAGTATTTTGTCTCTATGAAGGATGCATTAGGTCTGCCTGGAGATGCAGATTTGGACGATCAGTCGAACTTTCTGCTGAGTGGGGGGGACTCCCTGAAGGCTGTGCGTTTGTGTGAAGACATTGGCGCCGCTGTGGGATTGTCCTCACCACAGCTTCTGGAAGTGCTGTTGGACGGGTCTTTCTCAGAGCTGTGGCGGCATGTCGCAACGATGCTGGAGGACTGCCCTCAAACATCACACCAGGCCAAGAAGAGACATGCCGCTCCTTCATCTACTATGGCAGCCAAGAAGGAGTGGAAGCCAGCAGAGAAACGGGCCGTGAAGGTGGTGCAGCGAGCAGGCCGGGTGACAGAAATGAATATGAGGACGGACAAAAAGGAGACTCTAGAAGATGGCAAACTGAGGGGAACAGCGTCACACAGAGCTGTGAAGGTGGAGCTCAGTCTGAGCTGGGCCTCAGACACCGGCAGATGTGTGGACGCCTCCCCGATGCTTCTGGTTACTGATGGTGCGAATCAGAGGTCCGATGGCTGCAGGACTACAGTGTTTATTGGCTCTCACTCCCATAGGGTGCAGGCTTTAGACCTCGGTACCGGCAGTCTTCTGTGGGAGCGAGTCCTTGGGGACAGAGTGGAGGCCTCGGCTGCCGCATCTCCCTGTGGCTTGCTCATTATTGTAGGTGAGTATGAGGTCTCCATGCAGCCGGATTTCTGAATCGTAGATGACTCTGGACGTTCTCCCTCAGGCTGCTACGATGGCTGCATCTACTTCTTAAGTGCAGACTCTGGAGAGACCTTGTGGGCATTTAGGACGGGAGACATGGTGAAGAGTGGTCCCGCTGTTGATCCTGTCAGCGGTCTGGTGTTTGCAGGCTCACATGATGGAAATGTTTATGCTCTGGACCCACAGGTGAGGGACTGACTGAAACAGAGACCCTGCAGGCCTTTCCTGCACCTGGAAACAGCTGGCCACACTTTAGGCTTCGCTCAACCTTTCTTCAACAAAGACTTTAAGATGCAGAAAGAAAGTTAAAGTAAAAGAAATGTAATTTCTTAAAAAAAATAATAGATAACTATTATATTTATCATATCTAGTTATCATAAATAACTATTATGAAATATAGAACACCAATTCTGCAAATGTGATGATTTTTTCATTTTAGATTCTTGATTTAGGTGATTCAAATATTATAGAGAAGAGTTATTTTAACAATTAAAATGATTAAAGAAAAAGTTTTAAAAAGATGGTGACATCTGTAAAGCTTTTCTCTTAGCAATAAATCTGGCTCAAGTTCATTATTAGGAGACATAATTCTGACTTTCTAAAAGTAAGTCAAACCACTTATTTAAATGTTGTCTATATTAAAGGGGTTAAACATTCACATAATTAGGCACGTTTTGACTGTTTGGAAATTAGAACACATTTTAAAAAGAAATTTCAAACCATGTTTTTTGCCATCATTTTAATTTGATGAAACTGCATGATTTATTAAGTTATTGCACAGAGTTTTGAGGCGTTCTGGTTTCCGCTGTGTTTCTGACTTAACTGGCTTCTGTTGTCAGGCTCAGCGGTGTGTTTGGAAGCGTCACTGTGGCGGTGGCGCTGTGTTTTCCTCCTCGTACCTGCAGGATTCCCCTCGACATTTGTACGTGGCGACTCTGGCAGGATGTCTGCTGAGCCTGAACCCTGTGAGTCAGACGGTTCTAACGCTCTCAGCCTGCACAACAAGCCTGTGGATTTACTCATTTTAAAGAGTTGCTGTATGCTTGCTCACTCTAGGACAGCGGAGACGAGTTGTGGTCGTACTCCAGAGGCGTCCCTTTCTTCTCCTCACCGAACTGCTCCTGCAGCTGCGTGGTGATCGGCTCGGTGGATGGAAACATCTGCTGCCTCAGACACACAGGAGAACTGGTGGGAAGAAGGCCTCACACTTCTTTTCTTTACGGTTTCTTTTATTCCTTTACCTAATACTTTGCATAAGTGACAAAGAAAGTTTCCTAGCTCCTGAGGTAACATCTAGAATCCAGGACTGGGGGATATGCCCAAAGATGAAATTCTCAGATTATTTTCACATCAATTTCGATTTCTGATCTTAATTTATTGTTTTCTCCCTTCCTTTACTTAAAAAAAAACATAGAGGACAGAATAAATTGAACAAAAACGATTTTATTTTCACATCTCCTTTGGAAGTTGGTCTGAATACAAAGTACAACTAAGTGCAATCTGTAAAAATGCTTGTAAAACAATGCAGCAGGTGTGTGAGCTGCCACTAGCTTTAGCCTCCTGAAACGTTTCTCACACTAAACATAGAGCCTTTGTTTCAGGTGTTGAAACTGAAATTCGTCATACTCCCACTGTTGTAGCAACAACATTCAAACGGATTCTACATCGTGCAGTTTCGTGCTCCAAGTCTGAAGTTGAAAAACTGAACCAGTCTTGGGAACAAGCTCCTCTTTGCTAGTTACCGTTTTAACCTCTGAGGGTTACGAGAAGCGGGCAACTGACCTTACACCGAACAATGGAAGCCCAAGACAGCAGAGTGCTGGGAAAAAAATCCAGATTTCCTTCCCAAAAAATCTTCTTGAACACCCAATTAGAATTTATGAATGAAATGGATTTATCACACAACCCTACTAGAGGCTAAACCCATTAAGTATGACCTGTTTTCCACTGAAAAGCCACTTTTTTTGGGAAACCACTAATGAGTTATTTGGTTTTATGAAAACAAGTGGTAGCTAATGCTGTTTTTAGACAAACTTTGTAGGAAAAATTTTGTTTTTGTATTTGCAGGAATTAGCTTACACTTTTTTGAGCCAATAATTGTTTAATTAAGCATTTAGTTAATGATCAGTTAATGACCTAATCTGATGAAAATCATGTTTTTAACATGTTCTCAGGCTTTTTTCTCAGGATGAGGACATACATAAAGAAAATTAAGCTTAGAATTGCATTTCTGACTATTTCTTTGTTGAAATCATTGTGAATCAGGAGTAGATATAAAAATGCAATTGGTTAAAGGTAGTAACTGTGATGTAGAGCCTACAATCAGTGGGCCACAAGTTCCCTCCTCTGCTCCATTCTGATGCATCCAGTTGCAGACAAATAAATCCATTTGTTTTCCTCGTCTGATCTGATGTCTGGATCAAAGCTGTACAGCTGGAGAGCTCTGATGTTGATTACCATTTTTGTTGCACCTCAAATGTTAGGTTGGGGTTGTCAGGAGCTGTAAGCTAGTGGGAGAGAGTGTAAACAGATGGATAAGGGAAAGTGGGGGCAGGCTCACTCCATGGCAGTGGTCCCACCGGCAACTCCAAGGTGAATTTCTAATGAACTCCTGCCGCTCTGCAGAAACTACAACACGTGGTCATAATTAAAAGCCTTCTGGGAACACTTTTAGAATAGATCTAAAGATGATCGGAGTGGGACTTTAATAACAAAAGCAAAGTAAGTGATAAGGAAAGAGATGGACGGGCTTTTCTAATAACTTCAGAACAGCACTGTTCAGAATGTGTCTTTGAAATAATAATCTAGACTTTAGCAGTACTTGCTACATACCCACTGAGCATTTTTAGTCCTCTCAAGTGTTTTTAGAGGATCTACTGAGTATTTCAAATGTTTTATTGTACATGATAAATCTCAGACCTACTAAGTTGTTTTCTGTTAAAACTCCCACAAATGAAACTACCGTTTTTGAATAAACAGATTCATTTCATAAATTCCTCCAGGTATTTCTGAAACAGTTACATTCGTTGCAATCTCAGCTCTTTTCGTGGCCTGACTTCTGTGGCATATAAAAAACTCTGTAAAGCTTTTGACATTTGTGAGTTCTGCTGACGAACTGAAGCATCAGATGATGTTTGTGGTCAGTGACGATCCAGCCCTTCTTCTAACTCATAAATGCTCCATCAGTCAAATGTGACTTTATAAACATGTTTAGAAAAGGCTGCTGAGAATCCTGCTTCATAGCTTTTTCCTATATGGGTCATCCTTTCTGCTTTAAAATCTTCAGTTATCCCTAAAATAAATGTTTGTGTAAAGTCCTTTTTATTTTTCCTAATTTTAAATGCTCTTTAGCATTTATTAGTTTGACGAAATCAACAGATAAAAAGAAGAAAGCTTTTAGTGATCTCAAGACATGCACTGAAACAGCTGTAAACACCGTATTTGTTGTGTTCTTCTGCAGCTGTGGCAGTTCCCTTCACAGGGACCGGTCTTCTCGTCTCCATGCTTCATCCAGGAACAACACAGGCTTCTGTGCGGATCTCACGACGGCCGGCTGTACTGTCTGAGTGGTGCTGATGGCTCTGTAGTTTGGACTTTTCAGACTCCGGGCAGGGTGTACTCCTCTCCTTGTGTGTTCAGTAGCTGTGGTGGGGGGGCCCTGGTGGCTGTTGCCTCCACAGACGGGACAGTCTGGATCCTGGACGCAGGAAACGGACAGATGCTGGCCTCGCACGCTTTACCTGGGGAGCTGTTTTCATCCCCAGTCGTGTGGGGTGGCCGTGTCATCATTGGGTGCCGTAATGATTATGTTTATGCTTTAAATCTGACTTATAAAGAGGAAACCTGACGTACTTTTTGGTGTACAGATGTTTTCAGCGTTCTGGCGACGGTGGTAGAGGAGCCTCAGAGAACGAGAAGACACCAGTGTGGTTCAGACATCAGTGTTTAATTTACAGTTTTCATTACAATGCTTTTGATCTCTTCAAGAGTTTTTTTCATGAATATCTCTTAAGTGAGACAAAAAGTGCAAATAATACCAAACATTGTTGTTACACATAACACTGCGTACACTACACTATTGTGCACCATCAAAGTCAGAAACAAAACGCGAGTGAGTTTGCTGCAGCTGATTACCAGATGGACTTTACAGACCATGAATACATGGCGGGAAATGAAGACGTCCC